>LOEQ01001782.1:22647-37337 GCA_001685075.1 Bramus lutescens
GAACCTCATAGAAGAGAAAGTGGGAAGTATACTTGAACACATTGGCACAGGAGAGCACTTCCTAAATATAACCCCAGTAGCACAGAAACTGAAACAACTAATAAATGAAACCTCCTGAAACTGAGAAGCTGCTGTAAAGCAAAGGACACGGTCAACAAGACAAAATGACAGCCTAGAGAATGGGAAATGATCTTCACTAACCCCACATTGAATAGAGGACTGCTCTCCAAAATATACAAAAGAACCCATGAAACTTGACTCAAAAGAACAAATAATCCAATAACAAAATGGGGTACAGATCTAAACAGAGAACTCTCAACAGATGAATCTCAAATGGACGAAAGACACTTAAGGAAATGTTCAACATCCTTTGCCATCAGAGAAATGCAAATCAAAACAACTGAGATTCCATCTAACGCCTTTCGGAATGGCCAAGATCAAAAACACTGATGACAGCTTATGCTGGAGAGGATTGAGGTAAGGGGAGCACTCCTCCATTGTTGGGGGGAGTACAAACTTGTACAGCCACTTTAGAAGTAAGTATGACGACTTTTCAGAAAATAGGAAACAGTCTAACTCAAAACCCAACAATTACTGCTTTTGGGTATATGCCCAAAGGATTCTCAATCATACCACAAGGACATGTGCTCAACTACATTTATAGCAGCATTATTTGTAATAGCCAGAATCTGGAACCAACCTAGATGCCCCTCAATGGCAGAATGAATAAAGAAAGTGTGGTACATTTACACAATGGAGTACTACTCAGCAGAAAAAAATAATGACATCTTTAGATTTGCAGACAAATGGGTGAATCAAGGAAAAAAAACAGTGAGGGAGGTAACCCAGACCCAGAAATACAAGTATAATATGTACTCACTCATAAGTGGCTTTTAGACATAAAGCAAAGAAAAAATCAGCCTACAATTCACAATCTCAGAGAACCTAGACAACAAAGAGGCCCCAAGAGAGACATACATGGATCTACATAAAAAGGACAAAAAGACAAGTTCTCCTGAGTAAATTGGGAGCGTGGGGGTCATGGGAGAAGGTAGAAGGGGAGAGGAGAGGAAGGGAGGGGAGTAGAGAAAAACATATAGCTCAATAAAAACAATTTAAAAAGAGATCACAAATAAAAAGAAAAAACTATGATGGTCCACTAGAAATGGCTGATGGATCAGGCCCATATTTAATATTGCTTAGAATCCCAATAGTGGCATAATAGGTTGCACACTCTATTTAATAAAAGACAAGATGGACTTTCACTTCTTCCTTATTCTCAATCTTTTAAAAATGTGTTCTTTTTCAGGGGTGAGAGTGTGAATGTTGGATTATATGTGAGGGGGGAGCACACATGTAGAAGTCAGAGGATAATTTTCAATAATTCTCTCCTTCCAGTGTGTGTCCTGGGAATTGTACTCATGTTGTCAAAGCATTTTACCCACTGCCCCATCTGTCCCTGATTTCAGTTGTATTGGACAAAAAGGAGAGCGCCTTCTTCCTCAGCTTCTATTCTACCTTTGTGAATTCAGGAAGTGAGGTCAAGCCAACTGTTCAAGTTCACCCTCGCAGATAGAATACATGCCGTTATCCCAGTATACACCAGAAATCAGAGAGAGACAGGTGATGGCCTTCTCAGCCAATCAGAGCGTAACATTCAAAGGCAGCTGTCATTTCAGATCAGCCAGACGTGAACGATAGCTGGGAAAGGGCGCACATCTGGTTGGTTGAATGTTGCGTGAATGTGTCCATGGCAATGGACACTGAGCCAGGCCTGCTCTGAACCCTTGGGATAGGAGATGGGGGTGGGGGAGAAGGAAACCTAATTACAACATGTCCAAACAACTCATGAGTTGCTGCGGGAGGGACACCTAATGGGTGTCAACACAATTACAGATCTTCACACGCATCTGAAAATAACAGACTGTGACGCCGACACAATTGCCGTGTTGTCGTTTCATCGGAACAGTGATTTGACACACTGGATATCAGCGCAGAATTGAATTAGAGGAGGAGATTGCATGGCAATTTCCCAGCGTAGCTTTCCAATTCCTCTCCAGCCAATGGTGAACAAACCCCTAAGTCATCCTGGCAGCCTAGCTAACCTGTCCCTAAATCCAGGGCTGGCTCCTACCACAAAGTCTTATGGAACGTGATAGTTTCGCCCATTCTGTGCTCAGTGACGGCATCCAACATTCTCAGGGGACATTTGGGACTGAAAATAAAATACTGATGGTCTCAAACATCAGTCACCCAAAGCTGTGTGTCTACCCTCTGACCCGGTCCTATCTTCTCGTATCTTCTTAATTCCATAACATCCTCTGCTAGCCAGGTGCCCTTGGCCAGTCCTCAAGTTGCACAGATTCACCATGTTTGAGTTTAAATCTCTCTCTCTTATAACTTGGAACTAGGTAGGTCTGGTAGGGTTAGATGCACCAGAAGCACCTTAAAGTTCTGGATTCCCAGCCATGACCTAGTGACCCACACCCCTCAGAAGAAATGCAACAACTTGAGTTTTTAACATTTGACTGTACCAGGCTCACAGTGGATTTTCTTATAGAAAATGAGAGCTTAAGCATTTTCATCCATCACCAGACTGTTCATCTAGAAAGTTCTAGATTGTCTAGAAGTGGTAATTCTAGTTCTGAAGCCCATCGTGTTCTTTTGACCACAATATGGATAGCTCATCTACCAGGTAAGAGTAGATACAGAGGCAATGTTTGTATTGGCATCGACACAGATGCAATGTCACCTGAGCTTCACATAGCTAAGGAAGAGTTGTATGTCACACATGCAAAAGCACACACACACATACACACACACACACAAGAGGGAGCAAGAAAGCTAGACAAAGAGATACAGAAACAGACACACACAGAGTTTTAGCTATGTTTTTGTTGCCTTGAAAAAAAAATACCATGACCGAGAGAACTTATAAAACATTTAACTTGGAACTCATGGTTGCAGAGGGTACAATTCCATGAACATTCTGGAAGGACCATGGCAGCAGGGAGGTAGGCAAGGCACTGAAACAGTAGCCAAGAACTTGTATCTTGATCCACAACCATGAGTCAGAGAGAAAGACTCTGAGAATGGCATGGGCTTTTAAATCTCCAAACCTACCTCTAGGAACATATGTCCTCCAACAAGGACACACCTCCTAATTCTTCACAAGAGTTTGACCATCTGGGGGACCAAAAATTCAAACAGATGAGCCTATGCGGATCATTCTCATTTAGGACACCACACCCACATACACGCACATATATAGACACACAATACAGATACATGCACACACATACATATATGTATACAGATACACATACAATCATAACATGTGCACAGACATATGCATAAGTCATCTGTTACTTCAAGTACCAGGCTCTGTGCCTCTGCTATCCATCCTCATGATACCTTACCCTTCATCATCATTGCTCATGGACCCTCTTCTCTACTAGACAATAAGTCCCATTAAGCTGGGGACCTTAACAGTTTGCATCTCCAGGCATGGTGTGGTAGATACTTAATTGGCTGAATAAATGTCTAAAAGACAGAGAAACTGAATCTCAGGAAGGTTAAATAACTAACACAGCTACAGAATTAAACACAGGTTATCAAATGTCGATTCTCTTTACATTGTTTTCAAGACTTTATTTCAGTGGATACCCTCCCTCTTTGCAAAATACTTGAATGGACATCTTGGCTCAGAATCCTATCTCTAGAATTCTTTACGAAACAAATTCCTAAAATTAGCTTACTCAGATCTTGAAAGTTAACCTCTGAGGTCAAGCCAATCAAGCCTTGGTGCTGAAGGGGAGGTTACATCAAATTTGGGGGATGGGATTCTAAGTTAACTATGAGAACATGCCCCAGGCCTGAGTGCCACCACCATACCCTACATCAGTATGTGGATGCTGTGCCTGCCTTCACCTTTAACCGTCACAACATTCCAATGTAGTCAAGATGGCAGGATGATGATGCTGAAACATGGGGTGATGTGGGATTCCCCTCTGTAGGCTGTGAATACCATTGGTTAATAAGGAAATGCTTTGGACCTATAGCAGGGCAGAACTTATCTAGGTGGGGAAAACTAAACTGAATGCTAGGAGAAAGGAGGCAGAGGAAAGAGAAGCCATGGAGCTGCCACCAGAGACAGACATTCTGAAACTTTGCCAGTAAGTCACTACCACATGGCAATACACAGATTAATGGAGATGGGTTAAATTAATATGTAAGAGTTAGCCAAAGAGAAGCTAGAGTTAATGGGCTAAGCAGTGATTTAAATAATATAGTTTCTGTGTGATTATTTGGAGTCTGAGTGCCTGGGCAGCCAGGAAACAAACAAGCAGCCTCCTCAAAACAATAGAGATGTTACCTATATTGATGAACTTCTCATCAAGGGCCAGCAGCCAGTGAATATGGAACCAGAAATAGATTCCTCTTTTCTCCTGGCAAAGAAATAAATGGCAGGTGGACAAAAAAAAGACAGCTTCCAATTTTACTTAGGTGATAATTAGCTGGGAGAGTAATTGAATTCTAATCTCATGCTAAAAGATTGCATCTTATTTATCAGCGTGATGCTCAGCTTTCAATTATGAATTCTACCTCAACCCTAGTCTCTCTGAACTTAAGTTCCTCTGCCACTGTTACTTCAGCTACTGTTGTATTCTGCTTTCCAGTCTGCTCTACTATATGGCTTTTGACTGAGTCATTATCTCATGAACATCATAAAATCATAAGATCCTGCATGGATAGCAGGATCTCCATTCTGTGGCCCAGGTCCTCCTCTGGGGAAACCATCACAAGCGTTCATCGCTTGTTGGGTAGAGTCCTAGTTTGTTTCCTGTGACTGTGATAATCAAACCAAAAGCAGCTTTGGGAGGAAATGATTTATTTCACTTACAGGTTAGAGTACATCACTGAGAGGACAGAAGGCTGAAGCAAGGATATCGGAGGAACATTGCCTCCTGTCTTGCTCACTCTAGTTTGTTTCCTCAACTACTTTTCTTGTAAAACCTAGGCTCACCTCCCCAGGGATAGCACTGCCCACAGTGGTCTGGGCCCTCATACTTCAATCATCAACGAAATGTCTCACAGGAGTTCCCACAGAGTAGTAGGATAGAGGCAACTGAGGTCCCTTCTTCCCTGGTGACACTAAAACCAACCTGCACAACTGGCCCCTTGTCTACTTGACACACAAGCACATCATTATTGAACTATATATAACCTTTCCTTGGGTATACCTAGGATCTCATGTTAATGCCATAATATAAAACAGTCCAACTTTCAAAAGTCCCACAGTGCTTGAATTTTTCAACATTTAAAAATCTAAGATTTACTCTAAAACTTCAAAATCTCATAATTGAGGGCTCCCATAAGAAATAAGCAACAACAACAAAACAACTTATATACTCTTATTCCAATAGGGAAAAACCAGGGCACAGAAACAATCATATCAAAGCAAAACCAAAGTCCAGCAGCATAAATAGTTCAGTGTCTGGTTTACTCACAATCTCCTTGTCTTCAAATAGCTTGGGTAGCCATACATCTCCAGATTTGTCATTCACAGGCACACACACATGCACACGTGTACACACACACACACACACACACACACACACACACCACAACTTGTCCCATAAGGCCAGGCCCGCTCTATTCCACACCCGTCACTGTCTTTGGAGATTATCCCAATTATTATTCCAATATTCTAGGAGAGTCTCCACTGCAAGTGAGGTTACATCATCAATGGCCTCTCTCCTGGCTCTCACTGTGCCAAACCTCAGCTTCAGTCCTGGGTTTTCTGCTGCATCTACAGCTGCACCTTTACCAATTGTCTCCCTGGTCTTTCTGCAGGGATTTTATTTTCCCACATGATGCCAAGCCTTAGCTCTTCTCTATGACCCCGTCATGCCTCAGTTCAGTATTGTGTGGGAGACCCTTATATATTGCCAACTTCAAATACCAGCTTAAGATACAGCCTTGACTCCACTGGACCATAACTTCAGTGTGCCAACTCTGAGGAAATATTGCCAGAAGATATCACTTCAATGATACTGGTCTCTCCTTCATCACAGCTAATTTCTCAGACCCAGTTAGCCAGCCAGCATCCATTGTACCACTAAAGCAAAGGTTCTGTATCAATGGTGATCATCCCTTGTGAATAGAGACAGGTTCTTCAGTCAAAGGAGGAAGAGAAGCCACATATTCTTAATTCAGACTATTGTATGAGCAGCCATGATGACATTTTTGAGGGACTTTTAAACCTTCCTCTGACATTTCTCAAGCCACAACTCCCGTAAATGCATTTCTCTCAGTGCTGTCTTACACGTGACAGCTGACTATGCTTTGAGCACTCGACTTTTCCAGCCCAAGCTCTGAACTTCCACCAGCTTCCTGAAAATGTGGTCAGGACTGTCCCAGCAGTGTCCCGTTCTGTGATGCCAACTTCTGTCCTAGTTTTCTTCTGTTTCTGTGATAAAACATTGTCCAAAGCAAACCGGGAAGAAAGGATTTCTTAAGCTTATAGTTTAGACACTACATCAAGGGAAGCCAAGACTGGTACTTACAGTAGGAACCTAGAGGCAGGAACTAAAGCAGAGACTGGAAGAATGATGCTTACTGGCTTGTTCCCCATGGCTTCTTCATCTACCTTTCTATACAGACCAGACTCACTTGCCTAGAGATGATACGGCCCAGAGTGGGATGCGTGGGTTGGGCCCTCTCACATCAACTGTCAATCAAAAAGCCCACATCAATCATCAATCAAGAAAAATGCCCCAAGACATGCCCAGAAACCAGTTTATGGATGGAAGGTCCCAAGTGACACTAGTTTGTGTCAAGTTGACGGAACTATCCAGCACAGCAGACACTATGGCATTTCATTGCCCTTTGGAGGTGTTTTGCAGAAAGATCTTTCTTTCTGTGGTTGAGACTGAAGAGATGGTTCAGGCTTTAAGAGCACTTATACACACACACACGCACATACATGCATGCATGCATTCACATACACACACACAATTTCCAGTCTTTCAACACAAACTCATTTTTCTAATTTTCATGTAGGATGCTAGGTCAGACGATAAGTCTTTCTAAAAGTCCATTGTTATTTAATATGAAAACAACATATACAAAAGAGGTATATGAGAAATATATATGAAATATAACTAGCATTATACATCTTTGCTCCCAGGACCCATGTCAAGGGATAGATTATTTCAGTTTCTATCATGCCCCCTACATACCTCTTCCCTCATCCCAAGGGAAATGCGGTCTGAGTTTTGAATTTGTCAGTGGCTTGGGTTCATACAAAAAGCATAACTAAAGGGTATGTATTGTAGATGTAAAGCTTTCTACAGCTGGTGATGTTACATGAACACTATCGGTTTTTACAGTCTTCAGAAACTCATTTTTATGTAGCTGCCGGTGTGGCTCAGCTGGTAGAGCACTTGCTCCTCCATCCCTTCCCTGGTACCACACTGACTGCTCGTGGTGGTGCATACTTGCAATCCCAGCACTCAGGAGGTGGAGGTAGGACCCTCAGGAATTCAAGGTCATCCTCAGATACATAGCAAGCTCTGGACTACATGAGACCCATCTCAAGATAAACTGGTTTCATCAGTCAACACATGTTTTCTTAAGATTTACTGTTACTGTTTCTCCAGGATTTGGTTAGCTTCATTTTGCCAAAGTATAGCATTCCAGCCCTTGAAAAACCACTGCTTACGCAGTCTCCTCTTGGCAAACAAGGGAACGTTTGCTTCCTATCAGTTAGTGCAAACCCACCAATCTGTTCCATTTTCTCAATTGCCTCCTGCTCTCCTGTGTTCATGGTGTTCGGGGAAGGCCGACAAATTTCCTGACTGTCGCCTCCAGTGACTTTTTCTCCTCCTTTGGGTCAAATAATTCTGTTCTCTGCAGTTTTGTGAGTTTTCACTTGCTGACCAGTGTTCTGATCTCCAAAAAAAGAAAATTCTAGATGCTAAATCAATCCACTCCCCTAAAGTCCCAAAGGAAGCACCCTGTAAAAGGCAAGCAGAGGGGCCATGTGCTGTGACAGCCTTGATTCAGGGGGAGGAAGCCCCCAAACCTGGAATGGACCGTACATGAACTTCAACCTCCATCTATTTCAAGATGTATGACCTGGGGCAGTGATGACAAAAGCTGCCAAAAAGTCAGGCATGGTCTCTCACGCCTGTAATTGCAGCAGTTGGTAAGATGAGGCAGGAGGATTGCTGCAACCCAAGGTCAACCTGAGTTATAGGGTGGGACTTTGTCTCAAAAGATGAAAAGCAAACAGAACAAAAACGCTCTCCAAACCTCTGAGTTCTCATCTAGATAATGTCAACAACCATCCCCTCTCACAGGGTCAGAGAGGATGAATTCCACCAGTGTCGGTACCACCACAGCCAGCATGACGTCATTTAGTTAGAGAAGGAAATGCCTGGTGTCAGGGAAATCAATCACCGATGACTGCAGCGAGGAAATAAAAACCAAAGAGGCTGCATGAATTCCTCTCTGCTCCATCTGATGCTGTGGCCTTTTCTGCAATCCCACTGATTGAGCCTCAGAAACCCATTTTTGGTTTTTTGATGGTAATGATATTGCAAGAGATCCGCAGGGCACCATCAGATTAAATTGCTGCCAGCTAACAGGAAAATATCAGTCAGACCACACACACACACCCCTCAAGCGTTTCCAGAAATATAACATTTCCACAGCCAAAGCCCTGTGCTAGCCAACCAGAAAGGTGAGGGAGGGGAACACACTATGGGACAAGGGGTAGGTAGTGCAATACACACAATACACACTGCCTCATTACATCCTCATAATCACCCCCACCATATACACACAATTCCCTAATTTAATAAAGAACAAACTTGAAGCTCTTTGGGGAAAGTTGTTTAAGAACTCCAGTTAGAAAACAAAGCCGGGGGAGGTAGGTGGCTCAGTCAGTAGAGGGCTTGCTTCACAAATGGGAAGACTGGAGCTCATTTTCCAGCACCCGTACAAAACCTTAGGTATGGTGGTACACCCTTGTAATCCCAGCACTAGGAAGGCAGGAATGGGCAAAGCCTTGGACTCAGATCAGTCAAGCTACCCTATTTGATGAGCTCCAGGCCTGTGAGACATCTTGTCTTTAATAAACGGAGATGTTTCCTTGGGTCAGACACTCACTGTGAAAGCATGAAGACATGAGTTTGAATCCCCAAAACCCATGTTGAGCCCTATGTGAAAGTTCTGAGGTCTGTAAGAACCCCAGCAGTCCTATGGGAGTATGAGAAGCAGAGAGAGAATTCCTGGAAACTCATGGGCCACTCAGTCTAGGCTACACTGCGGCTGTGAAACCCCATCCCAATCAAGACAGAAGGTAAGGACTGACATCTATGGTTGTCTTCCCATTGCCAAGCATGCTGTACATGCCTGCACTGCACTCACACATGACTGTGAACATATGTGTACACACACACACACAGGAGACACAGAGATAGACAGAAAGAGACAGGAAAGAGAGAGAGAGCCAAAGCCGAAGTTCTAACTCTGTTAAGTCTAAGCCAGGAGACTCTTGCTCCACACTGTCACCCAAGTTGAACCCAAACAAGTCATGACCAAAGGATTTCACGCTCTGCACTGGGCACTTAGAACTTCCTCGTCAGCGCTTCCATTTGTTGGGGAAGGCTTGCATGTAATTAACTTAAGGATGAGCTCTCCATAAATTACACTTCAATCTGCGCCTATATTTGAATAATTAAGTTTAGAACATAAAGACTAATGAAACTAATGGTTAACCAAATTACTAGATTTTGAAAATCATTGATTTTTCTCACTTGCCTGCTAAAATTAATTGATCTCATTTATATATACAGATTGCATCTGCTTTAGCTTTTAGAATATTTATCTTCCAAGTTTTTCCAAAGTTTCAAAATTCATTTACAAAGACTCAGCCCTTTTGCAATTATACTTGTTTGCATGGAAACCAAAGCTTATTGCTCTCCTAATTATTACTGTTACGATTGTTCCTTTCATTTGAATACAATAGCCCTGTAACTTAAAGAATAAAAATTTTAAAGCAGCCAAGAAGCCTTAAAAATACATATGGAAGTGATCAGCATAACACAATTTCTTCTGGTAAATAACATAAATGAAAGCAAATTCTCCAGTTACAAAACCCTAAGAAAAGACTTTACGAAATGCCTCATTAACGATTTCTACAGCACAATAGTCAGAGATGCGAGGGCCGCCTGACACTAAAGGCTTTTGCTGTATGAAGAGAAGGTATTTCCTGGAATAATTCATGAACAGGAGGAATCCAGAGGGACTTCCAAGAAATTCAGAAACATAAGGATCCAATGATTGCTGGAAAGAGTGAGAATCCTCCGGCAGCATTATCCAGAGTGCAGGTCGCTGCCTACACTCAAGTTCCAACCAGCTTTGGCCGCTTTTCCAATAAAATAAAAACTGAATAGAAAATACACTGTAAGAACCATTTCTGGTTATGAGAACTGCAATTCAGGTTTACCTCCCCACCCCCTTCTGAGACAGGGTCTCACTGTGTAACCCTGGCTAACATAGAACTCACGTTATAAGCCAGGCTGACTTTAAACAGCCATCCTCCTGCTTCTGTGCCTCCAATGCCCCTAGTACTGAGCTGACTGGTCTACACACCACCACACATAACTGTAAAAATCCAAGTAAAACTCATGGATGGGCAGGTGGACAGGCAAGCGGGCATCTGTCTGTGCAACAGTGACGGTAAACCGATCAACGTGGTTACCGAGTTCTGTTCCTAGTTGCTCACAAATCTGGGAGCCACAGGAAGGCTCCTTGAAACTGGGTTTGCTAAGACAACAATCCAGGCAGAAGAGGGAGAAGGCAGGCACTGGGCATTGGCATTATGGGTGGAGCAGACAGCTTAAGACTTTACCTCGATTCCAGAAGTCATGCTTGTGAAAATTCATCTGCCTCCTCTAGTGAGTGGCACTATTAGCGGGTGTGGCTTTGGAGTAGGTATGGCCTTGTTGGGGAAAGTGTGTCACTGTGGGGGCGGGGGTAGGCTTTGAGGTCTCCTATGCTCAAGTTATACCCAGTGTGGGACACAGACTCCTTTTGTTGCCTGTGGATCAAGATGTAGAACTCTCAGCTTCGCCAGTACGTCTGCCCGTGTGCTGCCATGTCCAGCCATGATGATAACAGATTAACCTCTGAACTATAAGTCAGCAGCAATTAAGTATTTTCCCTTCTAAGACTTGCCGTGGTCATGGTGCCTCCACACAGCAACAGAAGCCCTAACTAAGACAACTGATGATGGTTAAATATGAACTCAAGAGTGATGAGGGGGATCCAAGAATGGCCCTTAGCTTCCAGCATGAGTGAATACACAGGAGGGGGAGGAAGATGCCCCATCCAGGACACATCCAGGGCAGTCTGGAGGCAAGATGACAGACCTGATGACAGACCCATTTGCTGGAGTGTATATAGTGCATCCAGAGATAATAAAGCCCGTTTGTAAACAATTGGATACTAGACCGAGAGGCAGGCTCAATAAAGGACTGATTAGCAGTGAAACCAGATGGTGTCTCTTAAATCTGGCTCTGTAAAGGGCTCTTACCACGTTGCCTCACTCATTCCTCACGGTGGACCTGCAAGAACTGAGATCCCAAGTCAGAGCTGGTGAAGTGGGGTTCTAACTCCCTCATCCAACCCTACAACTTCTCTCTCCATCACTAAAATGCAAGCTGATGCTAATTTTAAGACCTTAAAATTAAGAATACAGAAAGGCCACAAGTAGAAGTGGGGTGCAATTAAATACCACCTAAAGGAAGTTGAGCTTGTGCCGTTTGTTCTCAAGGTAAGATGTAGTTCCTGGAAATCAAGAGAGTTACTCTTCCCATAAGAAATCAGTCCATCAGGAGAATGGCTAATTTCAGGAGTCTGTGCCTGGCCTGTCTCGCCCAGGGTCATGAAGGGGTCAGAACCACAGAACCACCCCATGTGGGGAGAACGTAACACAAGACACTGTACACCGGTGGGGAAAGGGTTAACTGCTAGGTCAGTAGAACACATAGCTAATGCCAGAAGCCATGGGACAGCACACAAGGAAAGCACTTAGAAACTTCCAGAAGCTTGAGAACAAATGGATTCCTGGCACCCCATTCCCCCTTCTGTGATTAACTTGAGATGTGGGTCCCTGTCATGGATCCTACTCTCTTTGCCCTCCGAAGATTGTTGGTAAGGTTCATTCTATTTTCTGGTAAACGTTCAAATGTCCATCACAGAAGACCAGCCTTCCTTCTTTTATTCGACCAACTTTCCTGGGAATTCCCTCACTTTGTCCTCTGTGAAGCCAGCTCCTTTCCTATGACACTTGCCATCAAGAATCCCCACCCCCACCCCCCACCACTCCCAAGAAGGGGCTCTCAGGATATGGCCACGAACTGTTGGTCCATTAGCAGCTAAGACTCCGGGAGAGGGAGAAGCATTGAGTCTGGTTGTTGCCTAGCGAGCACACGGGACTCTACTGGACTGTTTCAAACCCAAGGTCACACAGATGGTCCCGGTTAAACTCTGTGTAACAACACAACACAAAACATAACGAATATGGGAGCGATTTGTGAGGAAGAAGGGTGTGGGCATGGCAGAGGATGAGTAAGAAGGGTTGGGGTATGGTTAGCCAGACTGGATTATATACGTATATAAAACCATCAAAGAACAACATTTATTAATGTGAAAAAGAACTTGGCCTAGCCTCCTCTCCTGTCACAAGACCCCAGGAGCTGTCCCTACGTTTCTCAGAAAATGAAAAGGTCTTGTGAGGGGCTGGCAGCCGAAGAAATCTGTGTGTAGTTTTCCTAAGAGGAACACCCAGCCAGTGGTCACTTCTGTTGTGTCAGCGACATGGAAGCCAGTGTCCAGACAGCTGCCCAGGAGCCATGCTGCCACACCCACATGTACCCCTTTGCTCTGACGTCAGTCACAGCTCTGGATGGAGACAAGATGCAAGGCTCCCATGCCATCAAAACACTATGTCTCTCCCTTCTGGGGTTAAGTAGTGGACTCGGAATCTTCCGAGCAGCTACTCTCAGCCTCCGCACAAGCTTTGGAAATCACCTGAATGAAAGAACCATGGTTGTAGCACTTGACATAGTGGAGGTCAGAGAAAATCCCAGGAGGTTCTACCACTCACAGTTGGGGTTGTGAGTGCCTAGTTGGGAAGAGCTTCAGGGCTTAACCTAGCATCCACTTGTTTGGGGCAAACTGGTCACTTTGTTTCTCTACCCTGGTCCACAGGAGCCAACAGAAGAAACAGACCTGCTCAGACTTGCTCTCGCCAGTGGGCAGCAGCCCCAGACTGTGTCTTCATTGCTCCCCTCTCTGAAGGGCAGGATTTTGTTTTGTTTGTTTGTTTGTTTGTTTGTTTGTTTTGTTTGGGGGGTTTTATGTTTCATTTTGTTTGCTTTTTTGAGACAGGATTTCTCTGTAGCTTTGGAGCCTGTCCTGGAACTAGTTCTCGTAGACCAGGCTGGTCTCCAACTCAGAGATCTGCCTGCCTCTGATTCCCAAGTGTTGGGATTAAAGACATGTGTCACCACTGCCTGGCAGGGCAGGTTTTAAACTGCAAAAGAGGAAATGGTACTTCCAGACTCATGACAGGAATTTCCATGTCACAGGTCCCAAAAATTCACCATGTCTTTTGACCCAATGCAAATACCCCCTGAAACTGCTCTGTTTTCCATCTATAAACACCATCTGAACAATCACAAGACATTTCTGAAGAAATCCTAAACTAAAGCAGTGACGCAATCACTTGTAACACCTATGGAGCTTGACATCAACAAAATGTGGTTCTCTCCTCATTGGCTGTGTGATCTTGGGTAAGCCACAAAGAACACAATCTTCTGTTTTGTACAATGAGAGGGAGGGGCGGAGGGAGGGGCAGAGGGAGGGAAGAAGGTGGAGAGAATTCTCACAGGTTTTCCTCATGAGACTCTGGTGGCACAATGGTTGTAAAATTGATCTAGAAAGCATAGATTGGCAATGACTTTTAACAATCTATCCTCCCTATATATCATATGTACATGTGTGCTCTATCACAGGAGAGCATCAGTGGTCCTGTCTATCAGAGGAGAGCATCAGTGGTCCTGCTCTACCAGAGGAGAGCACCCGTTGTCCTGTTCTATCAGAGGAGAGCACCCGTTGTCCTGCTCTATCAGAGGAGAGCACCCGTTGTCCTGTCTATCAGAGGAGAGCACCCATTGTCCTGTCTATCAGAGGAGAGCACCTGTTGTCCTGCTCTATCGGGGGAGAGCACCCATTGTCCTGTCTATCAGGGGAGAGCACCCGTTGTCCTGTTCTATCAGAGGAGAGCACCCATTGTCCTGTCTATTAGGGGAGAGCACCCATTATCCTGTCTATCAGAGGAGAGCACCCGTTGTCCTGTCTATCAGAGGAGAGCACCCATTATCCTGTCTATCAGGGGAGAGCACCCGTTGTCCTGTCTATCAGGGGAGAGCACCCGTTGTCCTGTCTATCAGGGGAGAACATCCAATGTCCTGCTCTATCAGAGGAGAACACCCAATGTCCTGCTCTATCAGGGGAGAGCACCCATTGTCCTGTTCTATCAGGGGAGAGCACCCGTGGTCCTGTCTATCAGGGGAGAGCACCCGTGGTCCTGTCTATCAGGGGAGAGCACC
>LOEQ01001782.1:46854-59488 GCA_001685075.1 Bramus lutescens
AGATAGATAGATAGATAGATAGATAGATAGATAGATAGATAGATGATTGATGGACAGATGACAGATAATGGTAGACGACAGATAACTGATAGAGATAGATACATTATACATACATACATAAATAGATGGATACATGGATAGATGGCTATCTTCCTGGAGAAGCCTGAATAATTTTGTCATAAATGCTGTCTTTCTTCCAGATAATAGTTAGCTCTGTGGGAGACAGAAGACTTGCTAACAAAACAAAGGAGATTCTAAGGGCAGATCTGAACCACAAAGAAGCATAGACACAGACCTGGAAGTTGTTTCATTCCCACTACTCAAGCCACTTAGAAAGTCCCCAGATAGGTCTGAAGCCTGACCCCTAAAATGTCCCCAGCCTCCTCCCTACTGGGCACCTAGGAGGAGTTGAAGACTGGATGCCTGATTCTCACAAAAAGGTGGGAAAAACAGTTGTTGGGGAATATTGTTTTAAGATGTGTTACTTTTGTTTATGTTGCATTTGTTTAACTCTGTGAAACTGTGGTACTTTGCCTGTCTAAAACACCTGATGGTCTAATAAAGATCTGAACAATGACTAGAGAGGCAAGAAAAAGGATAGGTGGGGCTGGCAGGCAGGGAGAATATACAGAAGGAAAATCTGAGAGAGAAGGAGAAGTAGCCAAAGGAGGGTGGCCATCCAGCTACATAGAAGTCCACAGAGTAAGATTTGCAGAAGCAAGAGGATGGGAAAAGCCCAGAGGCAAAAAGGTAGACAGGATAATGCTATAGAAAGTTTTTATAAGCTCAGGGATCTTTTTGAAAAAAAAAAAGGAAAATTGGATGATGGGATAATAGATTGGTTTGTGAGTTATTATTATAGACAATTATATTGGTATAGATTCTTGTATATTGATATAAAGTTATATAATATTGAATATTGTATGCATGCATGCTTCTACCTCTGTTCAAAACATTTTCTATATATTGATATATACTTACCACATTGCAGTGCAGTGTACATTTCTACCTCTGATCAAGATACTTATACATTGTTTACATTTGAAGGTCATTGTCCTCATTCATTGCACAGTTGTTTATTGTCTTAGTCTTTAAGTTATATAGGTATTAAGAATTATAGATCAATGGTCATCTATGTTTGTCATACTTATAGTTAGACTAATCAGGTTCTTTAGATACATAGAGATTATATTCTACATAAATAGATAATCTTCAACCACTTCAAAGAGCTGTAGAAAATGGCATTTAAATAACTTAGAGGTCTGTTAAAGTGAGACACAGTTGCTCCTGGCAACACCAATCTATTCCCGAGAAAATGTTGAGCACCCAAGACACTCCACTTCGAGCTTGTTTTCTTCTTGGCAAAACCGGCCTCTGGGCAAGGAACTGCCCATACCTCAACCACTGACAAAATACATAGTATCTAGAAATGGATAAGCAGAACTGTCAAATCTTGCCAAGACAGACAGGGTAAGATGGTTTTGAAAAAATGTCTTGCCTTTAAAAATAGTCTGTCAGTTAGTCTAGGCCTTAGCCAAAGTTGGCTGCCTCAACGTTGCAAATGAGACTTTGGGTGATTGTCCAGGTAGCCAGTTGTCTCTGTCATTTGTTGCACGTTTTGAAAGTTGCTTAATTGCATTTCCTACACACTCAGGTAACATTATTTCCCTTCTCAGATCTTTGATGGGGTTGAAGACTAGANCATACTTATAGTTAGACTAATCAGGTTCTTTAGATACATAGAGATTATATTCTACATAAATAGATAATCTTCAACCACTTCAAAGAGCTGTAGAAAATGGCATTTAAATAACTTAGAGGTCTGTTAAAGTGAGACACAGTTGCTCCTGGCAACACCAATCTATTCCCGAGAAAATGTTGAGCACCCAAGACACTCCACTTCGAGCTTGTTTTCTTCTTGGCAAAACCGGCCTCTGGGCAAGGAACTGCCCATACCTCAACCACTGACAAAATACATAGTATCTAGAAATGGATAAGCAGAACTGTCAAATCTTGCCAAGACAGACAGGGTAAGATGGTTTTGAAAAAATGTCTTGCCTTTAAAAATAGTCTGTCAGTTAGTCTAGGCCTTAGCCAAAGTTGGCTGCCTCAACGTTGCAAATGAGACTTTGGGTGATTGTCCAGGTAGCCAGTTGTCTCTGTCATTTGTTGCACGTTTTGAAAGTTGCTTAATTGCATTTCCTACACACTCAGGTAACATTATTTCCCTTCTCAGATCTTTGATGGGGTTGAAGACTAGATAAGTGTAGTTACTTTCCTCTCATGACTTGGCCAAGCTATTTATTATACAAGACTTAAGCTAGTTAGAATAGGATATTTGTTCTTATTGTATATGATTTTGTATTAGGCTTAGAACGCTCTTATTTAAAGAAAAGGGGGAGGTGCTGTATGAAGTACTACAGCTTGCATTAGCCCGTCTCCTGGGGCGTGGCCTCTCTTACTATTTATGGGGAAGCCGAGCCTGCATGTGCCACTTCTCTCTCGTTCCCCTTGCTCCGTGCCCGGTCGGCTGATCCTTTCGGTCGTGTGATTCAACCAGTCAAGCAGAGAATTCTGATTTGAGAGTTTACCCCTTAATAAATGCCTATCTATTTCTTATTTCTGAGCTAGTGTGGGATTTCTTTTAAGCGTCCAATGGCCATAACTCCTGGTACAGGATAATATAAGTTAAGAAAAGCTGGCAAGAAACAAGCCAAGCTAAGGCCAGACATTTCATAACAAAGAATAAACTTCCATGTGATATATTTGAGAGCTTGGTAATGGACCCTGCCAAAAAAAGAGCCACAAGAATAAAAGCGTATTACCACTACAAACAGATGCGGAAGTCACTCTGGTAGAAGAGTCAGCGGGACAGGACATAAAGTCCAGAAGAAGAGCTGACTCTGTGTTTCCCTGTGGAACTGCCACATTACCCACGGAATCTGTGCTGGAAGGAAGGAACCGGACAGAGAAAGAACTTCAAAGACAGTGTGCCCCATAGAAATGCTCTTAAATATATTCAAAGACATAGTTTCTGGAGCTTGCTAAAAATGCACATTCCAGGGTTCAGAAAAAATATAGAATCAGAAAGTGCAGCCCATGAGTCAACTTGCAACAGCACACCATAGTCGACAAGTCTGACAGGGATGTCACGTGACCTACCAACGATGCCCGTTGTGTGGTCAAAGCCAATAACTAACATAAGGTTAACAGTGAGTTCGTGAATCTTCAGAAAAGAGTCATCCCCCACTATCCTATGCCTAGTCTCAACTCATAGGTCACAAGGTGAAGCCAGAGGTAGCAGGAGTTGGTCGGGGCAGGCAAGGGTCACACCCATCTCTGCTGGTGAGAGTCCCATGTCTTTCTGACTCCAAGGCCAGGAAGGAAAAGTCTTCTGGGACAGAGACAAGGCAAGGTCTTTGTTGCTCATCCAGGGACTTTGGAGAAGGAAAAGCTGATTCCAAGTATTCATTTCCTATCCTCAGTGAGCAGAGTTACGGTAAAGAAATTATCACCAGCCAATGAAGAGTCAGATAGAGGAGTGGTTCCTAGCCTACCCTGAAATTGGAGCCTAAGAAGTGCAAATTGCTCCCTGAAAGCTGGGACTTTCTCATGTGGCCCTTGCCCTGATCCTCCTTCTGCTCATACCCAGTGTCTCACTTCCTCTTTCATTTCCATGCTAATGTGCCATCTCCTATCACCTCTTCCCCTTCGTCACCCCATCCCTGCTGACTGCTCAGAGCCTGCAGAGAAGAGGCTCTTCTTCTCACTGAGACGCATTATCCTGCCACTTTAATTACTCTTGCCTTTCTCCTCCGTGACCTGACCAGAGGCTGAATGCTACCCCATACTTCTCCATCCATCATTTTAACTACTCCACAGTTGCTCATAAGTGTCCCTTGCTCTGTTCATCACCAAAGTACCCGGGGTTTGCTGAATAGCACATAAACTCAACCACACTTGAGAATGAAGGATGTATAAGCATCCCACTTTATAACCTTAGCCTATAGTGAGAATGCTAAAATTTACAAAGGGCAAAGCAGGAGGAAGGGAGGGAGGGAAGGACAGAGACACAGAGAGAATGGCAGAAAGATTTTCTATGCTTTCCATTTGGAAAAGAGAATAAGAAGGAAAGCTCCTGTCCTTTTGGTGGAATGGAGAGTGGGGAGTGGAAGGCTGGAGGGGGCAGGCCAGAAGGGTCCGCAGATCTCTCCCTCGCCAGCAAAGGACTATCCCGAGCAATTCTAAAGATAAATGGCACTGTGTTGGGGATGGAGACTTGTAGTGGTGTCTGAGAAAGGATACTGGGGTCTTAGAGTTTCTTCACAGCCAAGTCTAACTGAGAACTAAGTGTCTTGTCCCATGCCTTCTATCCTCAGCAGCCAAGGGTCTATGCAATGAAAAGGCAGAGATTGGAAGGTAAATTGTGTAACAGAGCAGATACCATGTACACATAGGAGTGGCCCCTTAGCTTTTGTTGTAGCCCAAAACTAAATGCTGTATAGAGCAAATTTTATATGAATGCTTCCCTATGTGTATACAGACTCCTATGCAATCCCTTCCAGATTAGCACAGGATGGTCCTGTGACTTGCTTTGGCCCATGTGACATCAGCAGACATAACACAAGTCAACCTTAGAGGCTGGTTAGGGTCATGTAACATGTAGCACAACTACCTTAATATTGGAAATGGGAACCATCTTCCCCATGAGGCAACACAGAGGACCAATGAGAGCAGCTCCCAGGCAGAAAGGTAGACGAGGTCACATTGAACCTTACTGTGCTAGTGAAGGAACCAAGTGGCATGCGTGGCCCCAGACCCAATGAGCTAGTTAGCCAGGCCAACTTAGGCAGATGGGCATGTAAGGGGGTGGTGCCCACAGCAGCTGAGCCACAAGCTGTCAGGCAGCGATGGGCAATTAGAAGAGTCTTCGGCAACCTGGAGAACATAAACAGCACAAAATCAGCATCCGGAACTAGTAATGACACATCTTTGTAGAACTGATTAAATACCAGCCAAATACCTACAGCAAGCAGAACCGTGGTGCTGAAATATTACAGCTATCGCCACAGGAGCCAAAGTACAGGCTTTGCTGTGCTGGCACCTGTTAAATATGTATTAGGGTCCTCAATAATCCTAAAGACCCAGGCAAGAAATAAAAGGTATATGAATTTAAAAGTGAAAAGAACCCTGCTTATAAACAATGTGATTATCTGTATATTGAAAAATGGTCACCCAAGACATCCATAACCTAATTCCCAAAATCTATGATAATTATTTTGCCAATTAATCAAGTTGTAGGTGTGATTAATTCAAGGGTTTCCAGTTTGAGCCGTTAGCCTGGGTTATCATGGACTTGACCCACTGTAATCGTGGGAGTTTATTAAAGGGCTATCAGTATGGAATAAAGAAACCAAAAGAACAAGAGGCTGGGGTGATGTGAGGCAGGTATCAAGAGACAAGGAATTCTAGTGGCTTCTAGAAGCTAGACAAGCCAAGCACACAGGTTCCTCCGGAGACCCCAGAAAAATAAGAGCCCTGCTGTGCAGCCTAGGGACAATGATTAGATATGACCTCCAAAACGGTAAGAGAGGATATCTGTGTCATCCTAAGCCACCAAGAACATTTTATCACCGTTGCCATAGGAAACCAATATATTTTCTAAAGATATCTCCAACCAACAAGGATAGAAGACATGGCCTCTAATGACTAACATCAGGTAATAATAATTCTCTTGGTCTCTATATCTCTGTCTCTCCTCTCATTCCCTGTCTCTATCTCTTTCCATCTCTGTGTCTCTGTCTCTATCTCTCTGTCTGTCTGTCTSTCTCTCTCTCTCTCTCTCTCTCTCTCACACACACACACACACACACACACACATTGAAATTGCCACTAAGAGCAAACTAATAAACGTAATAGAAGATAAAAGCAGAACTTGCCAAATTGTTGGGTCTGTTGGAAAAGTGACTGGAAGTGTGGATTTTCAGGGAGACGCTAGGGGGAATTAGTGGGCTTAAGCAAACATGCCATGAAAGCTAACTTTGCAAGGGCTCTGCTGCCTCACTGACCCCAGACTTATGTGAGACTTGCATCCAGGACAGAATAAATCCTTCTGCTTCCAGAAACACTTCTCCACTTGATCCACTGGAGAGGTACAAACCCCTAAAATCCTGTTAATTCATGCACACTAATTGTAAGAAATTTCTTTTTAGGCTGGGTGGTAGTAGCGCCCACCTTTAATCCCAGCACTTGGGAGGCAGAGGCAGGTGGATCTCTGGGAGTTCAAAGACAGCCTGGTCTACAAGAGCTAGTTCTGGGACCGGCACCAAAGCTACAGAGAAAACTTGTCTCAAAAAAAACAAATTCTTTTTAGGAAGAAAGGTAAAAGACTTCCTCCTTTAAAGCATTTATAGATAAAATATTGCTAATCAAATAAATAGGGACAATGCTACTTATAGAGAAATAACTTCCTGCTGACTTCCCTTCTTTGTCCTTGTTCCATGTCCAACCACACACAAGGCAGCCACCATGACATGTGTTCCTGATTGATTTCACTTAATTTATGTTCAAGTTTTATTTTCTTTAGTATATGTGTATGAGTGCTTTGCCTTTGTATATATATGTTCACTATGTGCACATAGAAAAACTGTATTGGATCCCCCAGAACTGGAGTTAGAGTCAGTTGTTAGCCATCATGTGGGTGCTGGTGATTGAACCTGGGTCTTCTGAAAGAGCAACCATTGCTTTTAATCTTGAAGCCATCTCTTCAGATCCCTTTTTATTTCATTTTAATGAATCAAAAACTAAATTAAAATTCAACACCCACATGTAGGCAGTAGCTACCATACAACACAGGGTTGAAACAGAGCATTTCCATTAACCCATAAAAGAGCCACAGGAAGAGGCTAGCTTATACTTTAGACAATGAAAAGACAGCCAGTGATGTTGACAATGATCACTGTGCAGTTTTTCAGAACATAGGCTCTGGCACCACACATATAAACATGAAGGGCATCTCTTGTCTTCAAGCAGGCAAAGTTATAGTCAGAAAAGAGATTTATCTACTACAGGTGCATGATGGTCAGTCTTCACCATCAATGTGACTGGATTTGGAGTCACCTAGGAGACACACTCTTGAAGAATCTGAGAGAGTTCACAGAGATTAACTGAAGGAAGACCCCAAGTGTGATGACACCATCTCTCAGGCTCGGGTGCTGGACTGAATAAAAATGGAGATAGAGAGGTGAGTGCTGCCTTCTTAGTTCTTTGCTTTCTGGTTCTCCTAGACGTCTACAAGGCATCCCAGTGGCACTGTCCCACCTCCATGAACTCCACAAGGCCTTCCCTGACATTATGGACCTACCACAGTTTGAGAGCATACTGCGAGTCAAATAAATCCTTCCTCCCATATGTTACCTTTCGTCAAGCATGCTGTCAAAACCACAGGAAAACTAGTTACTGTCAGTATTTTTTTTAAAAAAATCACATGAAGGAGAAATTAACCATATCTATTACATAAAAAAAAACTTCCAGAGAGGCCAAGAATGGTGGCATATGCCTTTAATCCAAGCATCAGAAGGCAGAGGTAGGAGGATCAAGAATTCAAAGCCAGCGTGGTTAGATAATATGTTCCAAACCAACCTGAGCTACATGGGGAGAGCCTGTTTCAAAGGAATTAATTAATTTTTCAACAGAAATTACAGTTGAGATAATTCATATAGGAAAGAAATTCAAAAAAAGGGATTGGATTGGAAAGGTCAAGGGGACAGTTAGGGGACCGGGGACCATGAAGTTTGGGAAACAGCACATCCCTTGAAGGGGTTGAACTTGCAAATGATATGACATGAGGGCTGATAGTGGCCCAACAGGATAGCACAAAGGTCATGCAGAACACGCCACAGGGTTAACATTGTCCCTTAGGACAATGAAGGGCTGAACTGGGTTTTAAATAGAAAGGCAGCATGGCCAGACCTGTTTTCTAGAAAGGTTATTCTAGCTGCCAAGGGGGAAAATGGACAGGACAGAAATAGATTAGAGATAGGGAGAGCAGAGAGGAGTCTGGTCATAAACAGAAGAGAAGTAACAGTTGAGCTAAGACAGCAGAGGTACGATGACAGGAAACCAGAGATGTGAGGGCTGTTTATAGAAAATGGATGAATATTTATTTTTTTAAATTCTTCTTATGAAAATATAACAAGTGTAAGATGTGTGATTATTCTGACGTCCCAATAGCATATGTTTTGAGAGAAGGTGTTATTGTAATTTTATGATGGGCTCTCGTTAAAGCTCACATAAATATATTCTGAAATGCTGAGCACACAGGAAATCTGAGAAAGCCACACCACCAGCTGATCTCAGTTCCCAGCACAGCAGCCCTGGGAAGGGTGCTCAGGATCCAAGCAGACTCCAGTTGTGATGGAAGACCAAAGCACAGAACAGAAAGGCTGATGGATAGGAAGTCCAAGAAGCCATGTCCTCCTGAGACCCTGCACGGTGACCTCAAGAGTCACACAGACATTATTTGTTTGAGGCCCAGCTCAGCAACTCACCAGAGCCAGGCCTTTTGGTGAATTGTTGGCCTATCCAAACTGGTCTTCTTCCCTGAAACACAGGCAATACCATTTGACTATTAAGGTTTTCATGAGCATAATTAATAATATATTGACTGTGATTGTGTGACTCACCTTGGCTTTCCCCCACGGCACAATGTATCTGAGCAGCCAATCCCCACAGCTCTGGGAAGAAGAATTTGCATTTCACACAAAGCCTTCAATCTTGTCCACTTTCAAGTCAGTGTCCTTTATCAAATAAAACAAAGATCCTAGAGGCTCAGGAGAGTCAAGTATTAGAGAAAGATGAGACAACCTGAGCCATATCACTTCTCCTGGAGACTCCCCTGAAGAGGTGCAGACCCGTGAGTGCTGAGAATCTGTGGGTTCTGGCAAGCCCTTTAGTAGGAACGTGGCCTGATGGGGTCCAGGCTGAGGAACAGCTCCAGGGTCCCCACCCAGCCTCTTTCTTGAGACAGGGCAGTGCAGCTCGGAGGGAAAGCCTCTGATGACGCTGATCCATCCCATAATTCACAGAGCAGTCGGGCCCTCATTTTACCAGAGTTTGGGAGCCACATGGAGAACTAGGAAGAAAGTTGCATTGAAGTGTTTGGATCTACTTGGCAGATACAACTAGAGTTCTTGTCTGCAGGATGTAGACCCTAACAATGCTGATCTCTTGGTACTGCCCAGATCGCCTCCATATGGTAAAAACTGCCTTTAATAGATCACCACCAAGAATGAATTTCCAGGCTTCTTTTGTCTTTTATTGGTGTATACTCATTGTTATGGCATTGTGATACATAAAGTCATTCATATCCTAGAATATAATACACTCAAAAAAACCTTCCCCACATACCCTCCACACCCTCTTTTCTCAGCCTTTCTCCTTGTGTTGGTCCCCATATGATGTATACATACATGATTTGGTGTCTATATAAAAATCTAGGAACCACAAGTGAGAAAAAATGCAATAGGTGTCTTTCTGAGACCAATTTATGCTGTAGGAATTCCTACAGCCAGAAGCCTTTAAGTTACCCGCCCACTTGGGCGTGGCCTCTTGTACTATTTATGCCAATGTAAAGCGCGTTTCGGGCCTCTTTTCTGGCTGTGGGATTTGGTTGCAGTTCTCCATTCCAGCAGAGGATTGTGATCTGTGAGTCTATCCCTAAATAAATAACCCTCTATTATTCTCAATTCTGAGCTAGTGTGGGATTTCTTTTAAGCATCCCTCTTCAAATTTAATTTACTGAATATGGTTTCTTAAATCCATAATATCCTTATATCAGCATCCACATTGTTCCCCACCTGCAGTCCCCATCTTCCATAAGAGGACCCATCTCACCCCCAAGCAAATGAGCCTCTTTAGGGAACATCCATTGCTACAGCCCTTTGTAACAGGCCTATTACATGGCCTCGCCAGAATATACTGACACAACCCGAACTTCATGCAAAGATGGACCCCTTGAGTAATTAACAAGACTATATCCTTTTTTGGAAGAAGAGAGTTGAAAACATCCCACGCTTGTCTTCTATACCATTTCTCAGAAATTTTGCAATGTATTCATGTCTTATATAAATTTAATAATCTCCTCTGGGATTTTTGTTGTTGTTGTTGTTGTTGTTGTTTAGAAGAACAGAAAGGCTCTTTTGGCAGCTTATGTGTGGTTGCTTTCATGTAACTAGTCCTTACAACAACCCTATGTGGTAGCTTTTTAGGAACCAAATTGTGTCCCCACAAATCCACACGTTGAAACCCTTCTCCTACAGATGCGAGAATGTGGTTGTGTTTTTAAAAAGACCAAACTCAAGGGAGACCTCCAGAGCAATTCTTAAGCCATTTGACTTGCGTCCTTGGAAAAAGGGATGAGGACAAAGGAGAAACACACCTGGGGCAGCAACCCTGTGAAAAGGCAGCCAGGGGCCAGCCATCTGAAAACCAAGGAGCAAGTCTTCCATGCTTTCTCTTTGACCATGGACCTCCTCCTTCAGGACTGTGAGAAAGTAAATGACTGCGGTTTAAGCCACCTCACCAGTGGGATCTCGGTATGGTAGTCCCAGAAAACTGATGTGAATCGGCTCAAAACTACCACCTTTTCAGATGAGAAAACACTCACCCAGCTCACACTTGGATCTGAACACGTGCTTACTGTGTAACTCGTGCTTTTAACACAACCCTATATGGTTTCCCCTTCAGTAAAACAAGTTAGGTTCCAGGCATACTATTATTTCTTAAGATCAGCTTGTGTCTTCAATCTGCTTCCCACCACCATGATAAAATACCCTGACAAAAGCAAGTTAGTAAGGAATAGGTTTGTTTGGTCACATGATTCCAGTTACAGTCTACTGTGGCATGGAATTGACAGAAAAGGAACTGAGGGTGCCTGGTCATATGGAATCTGCACTGTGGAAGCAGAGAGGGAGAAAGGCTGGCACTCCAATGTTCTCCTTTATAGAGAGCTCAGGATCCAAGCAGAGGGGATGGTGCCGCCCAGAGTAGGCAGGTCCTCCTATCTCAGATAATCCCCCATAGGCACATTCAGAAGACCATCTCCCAGGGAATCCTAGATCTCCTCAGTCTGATAGTTGAGATTAATCATCTTGGTTTGCCTGAAGAAGCTGTCTGAAGTCCATGCCTATTTCATCTTCCACTCACACCCACTCTGAATTGATGCTCTCATATCCAAACATAATAAACAGCAGTCTTGACTTTGACTCCATGCTTAGTTTTTAAAATGTCTGCAAATCAAATGCATGGATACATCTAGCTCTAATCTTCACCTGTGTGTGTGTGTGTACGTGTGTCTGTGTATGTCTGTATGTACATCTGTGTATGTCTGTGCATGTCTATGCATATGTCTGTGTGTGTCTGTATATCTGTGTGTGTGCCTGTGTATGTCTGTATTTGTGCCTGTGTATGTCTGTGTTTGTGTATGTGCTTCTGTGTATATATATCTCTGTGTGTATATCTCTGAGTGTGTGGTTCTGTGTATGCATATCTGTGTGTGTATGTGTGTGTGTGTGTCTGTGTGTTGTTTGGTGTTAAGAGTATGAAAGAAAAGCCAAGAGGCAGCAGAAGATGCCGGCTTGCGATGCCTTCCCCAGTCTCTCCTCCATCAGCAGATCCACCATCCCAGTGATGGCTTCTCATTAAGATTTACTAACTGGCTAAATCCTTCGTGCACATATACTCCCTATAATAACTTACAGAAGGTTGCTTTCTGTGGTTCTAGAGAGCTGTTTCAGGTCCTGGTTCCTATTATACAAACATTCTACAACTGAGCTACATCCTCAGCACTGAATTTGGATTTTGTCTAGCTTTACTAAGAAGAGAAGTGCCTGCTATCGAACAGCAAAGTCACCACTCCGTGTCTGTTTCCTGAGACCCCATATTGGAAGGAAACCTCAAGCTCTTCCTGGTCCAACAGACATGGGTCAAAACCTATGTTCAACCCAGGTTGGCCCTGGAAACAGAACATGCTTAAATAAAAGTGAGTGTCATAGCAGCTACAGGTACAGCTTTATCTACCACACTCATAAACAAGTCCTGAGGGGCACATCCAAAGGAAAGCCCACATGTCAGTCCCCTGTATTTTTCTTTTGCAAAATGTACATGAAAGTGATAGAAAAATCAGATTTTAACCCTGAACAAAGTAATAGAAATTAGCAACTTCCTAAATTGTGTTGCCTCAATAGCCTTCCCTGGAGGCCTCAATAACCCAAAACAACTGAAAAGAAGATCCAGGTGTGTCCACAGTCCACGTGTTTTACCAGAGGGATCTCACCCCCCCCTTTCTATCTGTCTTACAGATGTTGGCAAAATGTGAGGCAGATGCAAAATGGAATGGAGCAGGCAGAAGAAAGTGTCTCTGACCACTCTGAGGTCATCATACTATGAAGAATTATTCTGATTTGTTCCATCAATGTCTTAAAAATATGAAACATTGGAGAAGGGGTATCATAATGCTAGATGTTATCAATGCTGTGTGCTCATGTAATAAAAAGTAATGGAAATTATGTATACAGTCCAGAACCTTTATTTCCAAAATAGAACATGAGGAAATGATTTCCTAAAGAGCCTTGCT
>LOEQ01001782.1:63417-101321 GCA_001685075.1 Bramus lutescens
AGAGAGAGAGAGAGAGAGAGAGAGAGAGAGAGAGAGAGAGAGAGAGGGATGAAATTTTAAGGGCTGCCTATCGCATGCACACAGAGGGATGGCGTGATTATGTCATATGAAGATGGTGGAGCTCACGTATGCGTGCAAAGGCTCACGCAGCTACATCATACCTAAATGATGCAACCATGCTGCACGTGGGTCACGCAGGGTCCTTTAAGATTCCTGGGGCCATTAGGCACTTCTGCCTGAGGGCTTGTCTGCACATGCACGGCCCTGGAACCCAGAGGTGTCAGCCAGGTTGTGCGGCTGAATCATTACAATCAGAATAGGGTCCACTGTGTGCTGTGTTAGAAGAATTGGGTTCTAGGTCTGTGGGATTTTGGACCCTGAGTAACCCTGGAGTTTTTTTTTCTCTCAGCAGCCTCATTTCCTGTCAGGATGTGCACAGGTTTGGGTCACATACTGGGGGCCCTACAGCCCTTGTTCTTGCCTATGATGGAACCCTAGCAGGTCACATTTGGAGTCTTTAGGTACTCTGGGAAGCCAGTGATGGCAGAGAAAATCTTCACACCTTTGTATCTCCTTTATGCCTTGAACGCCTTTCACTCCATTGTCTCCTTGGAATCTGCTTCTTCATTCCAGAAGACTCAACTTTGGAGCGTCTTTAAGGTCACACCTTCTGAGATCTCTTTGACCCGGAGTAACAGTCATGGCAAAGCACCAAGACCAGAGATACGGAGTTTTTTCTTTTTAAAGACAGTCTCCTGTTAGCCAGACTAGCCTTGAACTCACTGGTAGCCAAGGATGACCTTGACCTGTTCCTCCTTCCTTCACCTCCCAAGCACTGGGGTCTCAGGTATAATCCACCAAACCCAGTTTTATGAAAACCAACTGAGCAACATCCCCGACCATAAAGACTTGGTCATCTTGTGGTTCTGGCTCTGTAGGCTACAAGTCAAAGGTTCAAGGGAGGGTGGGGCTGCTCATCCTGGTGCTGGTGTCCCAGGTTTCTCCTCTTCTGGTGCCGTTATTCTTCAGGCTCCTTGTCATGTAGAGTTGGCTCCAGCCATTTTCACATTCATGAGACTTCCCACTGCGTGCTTGTCTGGGTCTCTTCACATCTACTTTCTGAGACACAAGCCATATTGGGTTGGGTCTGCTCCAAAGTATGTGGCTCCAGACTGTTGTCATGTGAGCTATGATAAAAAAAAAAGTGGATTTCTGTCTCCAACAAGGCTCGTTTTCAAAAAATAAACAAACCATGACCCAGTGTCCCAGTTTGCATGGGACACTGCAAACTATGAAGCTAAGAAGCCAAGCCGGGCAGTGCTGTTACTTTCTGCATTGGTGGGTGTGCCCTGTGATACCTGCCCAGTGACAGAAATCACCCAATGACTCCTTTCACGGGGGTCCCTACCATTAAGCAGGCTGTGGCTGTATTAGAAAACAGACTCCCAAGGTAAAGTGACTTTAGACCCAAAATCCTGATCTCCAAATATCTCCAGCATCTTCCAATTCAGACCCTCATCACAGCACTCCTGTCCTGGAGGTCCCAATATTTCTTCTGTGTCTATCAAGGGCAAAACCCCCACCCATCACCTCTACCATTTCAGCTTCCTCCACCGCTGCCTTGCTTCTGTGTGCTCCCCAGTGCTCTTCCTCTGACCACAGCACTGCGAGCAGCAGACGCCCTCCTGACTTCCTTCCCTGGTGGTCTTCTCCCTTAGTCAACCATTGCCAGTGGTCTGGATCTTTAGCAGGGGAATGCTGCCGTTCTGGCTGGAAGGAACTAATCCTGAGGTAAGTTTTATTGGCATCTCCTTGAGTAGACATTGAGATGATTCTGACATCTGAATTTCACATCCAGATCAGCATTCCTGAGAGAGCAAGATGACCTGGTTTTGCTTTTCCCCTGTGAGTCCTGACGAGTCTAACAGAACAGCTGCCCTTCCCCGCAGCACACCTAAGGGAGGCCTCCTTTTTTGAGGGGCATCGGTTTCTCACAAAGTGCAGAACAGTCAGGCAAGGAAATGAATCGGGGGTCTTTTGTTGTTGTTGGTTTTAGTTTTGGTTTTGGTTTTTCAAGGCAGGGCTTCTCTGTGAAACAGTCCTGGCTGTCCTGGAGCTCACTCAGTAGACCAGGCTGGCCTCAGACTCACAGAGATCCACCTACCTCGGCCTCCTGGGTTCTGGGATTAAAGGCATGCACCACCACCACCTGGCCAAGTCAGGAGGTCTTAAGGCAGAGACACAAAGGAGACCTGGAAGTAGCTGATCATGGGTGAGCCTGGGACCCCATAGTCCATGTCCCTCATTAAATTATACAGTATTATAGAGGACAAGTGGCAAAGGGAGAGGGAACAGAGAGGACAGGGAACAGTCACAGGGAATTGATGTTCTGGGTGACCTTTGCTGACATGGGAGAAGAATGGAATGATAGAGAAGTAAGGGTGGGATGTTTTAAATATTGTAGTCTCATATGAAATCCTCAAAGAAAAATAAAAGTTTAAATTGAAAGTCTAAATAAAATACCCACTCTTTCTTCTCTGTTCTTCCTAAATAATATATTACATATTTCAAATATAATAAGGAATACTACTTGAATTTCAAACATCTCACAGCCCGAGCATGAACAACAGTTAATAATGGAATAGAGAGAGAAGACAGGATACCAATCACATCATGAAGTTCGAAGACAAAACCAGCCTCAAATACAAACAAGCTAAATCCAAACTGACTGTGGGCGGCGGTAGGGGGCATAGACCCATATCCATTGGCCTGGAGATCTCATATGGAGTGTTTAGGTTCCAGAATTAAAGGCACCAGTTGGGAATATCACCTTTGAGGGGAGGGAAGAGCATATCCAGGGCACCATTGCACTGGTGGGCACATCTTGCCTGGCAGGCCTACCTGGCAGGGTGGTATCGTAGCTCACGGGGTTCACAGTTGAATGGGGCCTCTGATGACTTCTCTCGTTCAGCAGCCAACGCACCACCTTCTGACACAATGAAAGCTAACCAGAGGGAGGAAGCTTCCAGCTCTGCTCCTGCTTGACATCTCAGTCCTGAAACAAGGACTTCAGCAACAAGGTCTTCTTATCCACTGCTGGTGGGCAACCCTGGGCAATGTCAATAGACTGTACTGTGGGTCTGGAGGGCCTCCCTGATCGACAGCTCATAGAGTATTGTCATGCCTGGCAGTAGGAATTGTGTTAATAACCATTGGCGTCTGGAAACGGCATCACCTACCCGTGCAACCTCTTTTTGTTGTGGTTGTTGTTGTTGTCATATTTTCAATTAGCTTGCAAAATGGCAGGTTTTATATGGATTTTCAGAATGTGCTTGCCAGCTGTGTTAGCCAGCCCTTCCATCACTGTGATAAAACCCCTGAGAAATCTGCTTCAAAGGAAGAAAGGGTTTATTACAACTCACAGTTCCTGCGGTCTGAATCCATGGTCTCTTTGTCCCACCCCTGGAGGCCTGTGGCAAAGCAGCAGGCATCGTAGCAGTGGGAACTGTGCTGGAACAAAGCAGCTCGTCACATGACTGAGACAGAGACACAGACCAAGGGGGGCCTGAGCCAACATACACCCTTTAAAGGCTCATCTGCTTCTTTTAGCAGGGAAGAGAGGGGGGAAGGCAGGGGGGAAAACTGCTATCTTACAAGCTAATTAAAATTAATATGAATCATCTTCATCATCAACAACAACAAAACGAGTTTTCAGGGTAGAAAGGAGACTTCTGGTGACTGCTGCCTCCAACTAGGCCTTACGTCCTGACAGACCACTTTGCAAACAGCTTACCAGTGACCTACACAGTTGACAGAGTAAGGAGTGGCTGTCATTATGCTCCAATCAACACTCAACTAGAGACCTGCACATGTAATCGTTTGCAAAAATAAATAAATAAATATTGATTTGGATTTGTGTGGATGGATGTAGGTAATGTGGTAGGGTACCCACAAAGGCCAGAAGAGGGTATCAGATACCCCGGACTTACAAACCATTGTGAGTCACCTAATGTGACTGCTACCGGGGATTGAACTCACGTCCCCTACAAGAGCCTCTGAGTCATTGCCCTAGGCCTCACGTAGGCCTTTTTATATCCAAACCTTAACATCAGCACTTGGCAAGGTTCCCAATGCAGAAGAGACCGTCCCGTTCACATACGCTGAGAGAACAAAGGAACACACGAGCCATGAATTACAGCTAATAGCACAATAATAAAAGCGACTGAAGGAGGCCCTAAGAGCACAGGACAGGGGCCTCCCGCCACCTAGGAGAGGCAGGGGAGAAGCAGACAGCAGTGCTGAGCTTGGGGGGTGGCCTAGAAGATGGAGAGAAACTCTTAGGCAGTTAAATGGGGCCAGCTTCCTCTCTGCCTGCCTCTGCCCCCAGGCGTTAGAATCAAAGGTGTGTGCCCCCTACGCCCAGCTTCTGTATCAGTCACACTTCCTAATAAAGTCACTAGCACCTCCATGGTGGTCCCACCCTCAGAATCTTCTCAAGTTCTAACTACCTCCCAAAGGCCTTGCCTACAAGACAACAATAAAGGATAAACTCTGAGGTCCGTCTCCAACTCATGGTCATTAGGCAACACATCAAACCAGAGCAATGAGGCTTTACACTTTGCACTACGGAACACACCTAGGAAGAAGACCTGGCAGATAAGACTGGCTTGTCTAGACATGGGACATGAAAGAGACCGTGTGTCAAGAGATCTGGAAGGTGCTGCTGCTTGCCCATGCCATTCAAATCCCACTCCAGCCCAACGAGACGAGGTGTCTCTCTTGCCCTGTGCATAGAAGTCTATTTATAAATGTTTGGCATTTTGGAGACCAGCAAATTTGTATTTTCAAGCTTGTTTTTGTCCTCAAATATATATTTCTCAGAGCACATCATATCTATCTACTCCAGCTTCATGTACACTTTGGTCACTAATATGGGCTTCTATGCCTCCCCAGTAGGCCCATGATATGTCTAAGAAGTCCATTAAGCGTGGTTGGAACTCTGTGGAATTTAAAAAAAAAAGAGTCAAATTTTTGAATTTGGCTCCATAAAGCTTGGATTAAGCTTCAAATGGTGTGATTATGCCCTGTATCCCTAAATCTCCCTGCTCAAGGTGGGGCTTCCACTTGGTTCAGTCAAACAAACCAATGTCTTCATGATGGGTGTGGTCCTTCAAGAATGGAGTTTTCCTCCCAGGAAGAGGACAGTGCCTTAGTTGTCCATCACGAGCTTGAAACTGAAGCTGGAGGTATGACTTCATGGTTAAGAGCACTTGCTGTGTGACCGTGAGGGCATGAGTGTGGGTGCCAGCCCCCACATGACAAGGTAGGCATGGTGTCTTTGCATGCCTAACTCCAACTCTGTGGAGGAAAAGGAGGGTGGAGACGGGAGGACTGGAATTATAGGCATGCAGGAGGCCATACCTGGCTTTTTACAAGGGTACTTGGAGTTGAACTCAGGCCCCAATGCTTCATGTAGGTGCTTACACCAATTGAGCCATCTCCCGAGTCCCTGGGTTTAGCTCTTCACTCTGTTATTCATTGATGTACTGGCTGATGGCCCTCCTAGCTGTAAAACACAGTTCCATATTCAGGGACAGATGCTGCCTCCAAGGAATAAAACAGAGTAACAGAGGTGCCGCCTCCAGCATCTATGCATGTACACAGGTGCTTGCAAGCCTCACACATACACCACACATTTACACACATAAGCACACACATGTGCAACAGAAAGGCAGCTAGAGTAAGAGAGCGAGCAAGTGGGGAGTGGGGGGCTGAAGTAGCTGTGAGGAACCTGAGGAAACCCTATCCAGCAGCAGCAGCAGCTGCTGCTTGGGCAGGAGCCAGCCCTCCTGCATGGGCATGTCTCAGATCACAAATCTTTAGGATGGAGAGGGATAACTCAGATCGTCTGCTCTAATATCTACCATCTGCACAGCACTTTGTAAGTGATTACTCACACCCACCCATCCCCACAGCTTCGGTAGGAGAGGTGCTGGGAGCAACATGCTGAGTCTGGGGCTGAGGCAAAGGAGGCTCAGGGAGGTGATCCACACCACCCGCCAGCACGCGGTCACACTGGTCATGATGGCTGGACTCGGAGGCACAGCCTTGGCCCTCAGTCTTGAGGACTGGGAGTGACCCAGTGGACGCACTACATTCAAGAACCGACTAGGCCAGCAGAACTGAAGCTGACCCAGCTTCTTAGCTGTCAAAGACATAAAGAGATGACATCGGCACACTCCCTCCCCGTTGGCACCTTTCCTACTGACTACACAGGCTCTACAAACACATAGGAAACAAGATCTGGATATGTCTGTGGGGGAGGGGTATTCTGAGGTTACTGAGGAGAGAAGATCCATTCTAAATATGAAGACCCACAATTCCATGGGCTAGAGTCTGGCCTTGAATAAAAACAAGGAAGCCAGCTGAGTGCCAGCAATCACTGCCCTCTGCTTTCTGTGGGCACAGAGTGACCTCACACTCCATCCTCCATGCCTTCCTGTCCACGATGGATCCTACACTAGAACTGTGAGGCGAAATAACTCTTTCCCTTTGCTAAGTTGTTTGCCAGTTCATTCTGTGAGAGCAGTGAGACCAGTAACTAACACACTGCCCTCTCAGTGTTCCCTGTCTGTCTGAGAGAGAAAGGCAGGAGAGAAAAGAGCTGATCTCTTTTCCTGCCATTAAAGACCCTTTGAAGCCACCATTAACAGAGCTGTTCTCTTCCACATCTGCTCTTTCTAATCCTTGAGACCTGCAACAGCCAGCAACCCTCTCCCCTCAAAGAAAAAACTGAGGTTCAGGAAGGAGATTCATAGTCCATCAATGAATAACAGAGTGAAGAGCTAAACCCAGGGACTCGGGAGATGGCTCAATTGGTGTAAGCACCTACATGAAGCATTGGGGCCTGAGTTCAACTCCAAGTACCCTTGTAAAAATCCAGGCATGGCCTCCTGCATGCCTATAATTCCATCCTTGGGAGGGGTAGAGATAGGAGGATTGGTGGGCTTGCTCACCACTAACGTAACTCAGGGTCCAGTGAGTGACCCAGTCTCAGGGGAATAAGATGGAAAGTGATAGAAAAGGACCTGGCATCCTCCTGTGGCCTCTATACACATGAGAAGAGATAAGCACACCCACATATGAAAACATCACATGTTCACACATGCATGCACACCCACACATGTAAACATCACACTCACACACATTTTCACACCAACATATGCAAACATCACATTCACACACATATATGCACACACGCAAACATCACACTCGCACACATGTATGCATACCAGCATATGCAAACATCATATTAACACACATATATGCACACACACACATGCAAACATCACACTCATATACACATAAACACACACCTATACTATACTCACAAATATACACATACATTCATACACACATACACCATTCACACACAAATTCCACATTCAAACACATATACACACTCATGAGCACATATATGCATACACACAAAAGAATTAAACTTGCCAAGCAAAAGGCTCTTTCCACTAAGCCCTACCGATGGCACTTGGCTGCCATCCCACCAAGATAACCAGAGACAGAAAATGGAGCCTGTAGAGGAGAAAGAGGAGAAGGTTTGCTACAGCCTGCAGTTACGATAAGGGACTACTATGCAACCCACTGGTGTGGTCAAGATTTCTGAAAAGTTGTGGAAATTCTTCCATGTGATGAACAAGACAGACGGGGATCAGGATAGGCCTGACCTAGAACAGAGTCTGAGGGCTGCAACGTAGATGCTCGAGGGAGGTTGGCTCATCATCTCATCTCTCTCAAGTCTATGCAAACTAATCTATAAATCTAGTGGTAATCAGTACCCGGGAGGTGCATTAATTAAAAAGTTATAATTCACGAGAGGCCCCCATTACTTGATAATGTATCACCAATGCTTATGAATACAAGAATTAATTACTTGGGCCCAGATGTTAAAAGAATGTTTTAATTTTTCAAGTGCTTGATTTGGAGCAGCCACCAATTTTACATGGCATTAGAATAAGACAGAGCTGTTGTGCACTGACTGAATGATTTCCTTAGCAAGCAGCCATCCCTGATCCATGACTTAGTGTTCAGTACTTTTCTATGCTGAGTATTTCATTGAACAAGCACAATAGCTACCAAGGATGGACATCATTATCAAGATTCAATACATTAACAAGAACTGAGGCTCAGTCATCAATGGAACCAAGGGCACAAGAATCATTGAATAATTAAGTAGATAAATGTGTGTCCCTGAGATGCCACCCACTGTAGTGACCCTTGTTTCAAAATGAACCCCTGGTCCTTCTGACTTAACAGAATTTCAGTGACTGGGAACTTGCTCCATTGTAAACAGACTTTCCCTGATTTTCTTTTTGAAACATGGAGATATGTTTGACTCTCAAATCTACATATACACAAATCCATTCATTCCCATTGTCTGTGTTTCTCAGCTCCCCTTTAACCAAAACAACCAGAATCAAATCTTCCTCCACAGTGAATAGCTTGGACATAGAGACAGATTCTCATCCTTACAGGGAGGACCTAGGAGCAAAGGGAGCAGAAAAGTCACATTAAAAAATATTCATTTTGGGGAATATCATTTTAAGGCGTGTTGCTTTTGTTTATGCTGCATTTGTTTAGCTCTATGAAGCTGTGATTCTTTGCCTGTCTAAAACACCTGATGATCTAATAAAGAGCTGAATGGCCAATAGTGAAGCAAGAGCAAGAATAGGCAGGGCTGGCAGGCAGAGTATAAACAGAAGGAGAAGCAAGGAGGCAGAGGAGAAGCAAGAAAGGGAGGAAAGAGGATGCAGGAGCCAGCCACCGAGTCAGCCACAGAGTAAGAATGAAAGTAAGATGCACAGAAGAAAGAAAAGGAAAAATCCCGGAGACAAAAGGTAGATAAGAAAAGCCGGCTAGAAACAAGCCAAGCTAAAGCCAAGCATTCATACCTAAGAATAAGTCTCCATGAGTGATTTATCTGGGAGCTGGGTGGTGGGCCTCTCAAAAAACCAAAAGAGCAAAAGAGTAAAAGGTCCCCCAAGAACAAAGTATAAAACAACACCCGACAACAACATACTCAAGTGTAAAAGACTGGCCCTGTTATACTTTAAGTTTCTAAGATATTTAAAAAGTCCAGTAGCATGGTTTTGTTTCCTACAATAAATATGGTTTGTTTCCTTTGTGATGGGGAAATATACCCTACCAGCATTATTCAAATTATAAGTGACAGTTTGGCTGGGTATAGAATATGTGAGTGGCTGTCTCCTCTCAGTGGTCTAAACATTCCATTAACAGTTCTAAATTAGTGTTAAGAAAAGAGTAGAAAACCACCTGATCTCCTCCCCCCCATTGAATCTTGGGGGTTTGCTTTGTTTTGTATTCTATCTATTAAATATCCTAGCATACTTTGGTGTCCTTGGAATTTGATCTGTTCATCAGAATGTCAGGGTGTATTAAGATATTTTTCTGATCTAATTTCTTCTAATAGGGTTTACTTGATAGGTTCACAGCTCACTAAGAGTTCCCTATGCCATTTCAGGCGATTGCTGATGACTGACTCTTCAGGCCCAGCATTTACACATCCTCTCCTTTGCACTGGCATTGTCTTTACTCTTATCCTTTGTCATTTTTTTCTCCACCCATCAGATTTGCTTCTCTGCCATATAGTTGTGCATAACTCTGCATTTCTATGCTGTTACTATTTTTCCTTATATAACTTTCTGGATTCTGTTTCATCACCCCCCTCCAAAAAAAATTAATAATGTAAAATCCAACGGACTAATCAGGTTAATATGCCATCATGTGGTGTGTAGACTAGAAGTTTGAGGGAATGTTTCAGCTTGTGGTTGCTTTTCCACAAGGAACAGATTAATCTAGTCCACTAAAAGGAAAGACCACCCAAGGGCTAACCATGCAGGTGAGGTGTGAAAACTGCCTCATAGCTATTTTTCTTCCATAATGAATGTAACCAACTGACACATCTCAGAAAAAAAAAATAAAAGCATGACAGAGCCATGGGACAATGCATTCAATTCCTATTCTAGGAAATCTGTGAATTGATTCATTTAGGTTCAGTTAGCCAAGACGTTGCAATACAGTACAGTAGTTTAGAAATTGTGTAAGACCAATGGCTTTCAATTCTTTGTCCCTTACGCAGTCGGTGGTAAGTGGGAAACTGGGTCTGGGGTTGGTAGGACATTAGCAGACAGCTGTTTCTGCATAGCACAACCCAGGTGACAAGTAAAATGGACCTGTGTGGGCCTAGAAAGAAAAATCACCATGATGGGACTCTTCAGGCCAGATCACCTCAGTCCTCATGGCCACTTAACTTCTCTTAGCTCATGTACCCAGTGCCAGTTTGTTAAGGCCTAAACTGAATGGGATCAACCTATCCTCTCTCTCTTCCAGTGTTCATTCAGCAAAATATGCTTTTAACCATTCATTTGTTCAAAGATCATGGGCAGATCCTGACTCATAGGAAACCACACACACACACACACACACACACACACACACACCTTGAAGAGTTCACCAACCCAACCTCTCCTCATCCACACACCAATGTAGATGTAATCACCAACTGTAAAATTATTTGCCTTATTTTCACCTTAATGCCCAAGGCCCACCTTGTTAGCAAGTCACCGTGGTACACAAAACCCAGGATTGTCTGACTACAAACTCTAGGATGCTCAGTTTCCCCGACTGCCACATACCTGAGCATGCCCAGTAGAGGAGCAGCCACTTGAAAGCAGAGCCTTTTTAGCATTGCTCTCAGTTGCCCACCTAGACGTAGATGGTAAGATGCTAAGCTAAACCACCCTGGTTGTAGTCTTACAAGTTACAGAGAAATCAAAATAGAGTTGAGTTGGAAGTTTCCTCCCTGCTGGCTGGCATCCATGGTGCCAAACGGTGCTGTGCAGGCTTCTGGGGCAGCAAGCTCAGCTGTTTCCCTGAGCTGTAAAACATGTGTGCTATGATACCAACACGTTAAGTGAGAAAACCCACTGGTTAGACAGCAGCACCACTGTCTCGGGTAAAACCGACTTCCTTGGGATTAGATTTGAGGTCTAGTCTGCAAGAAGAGGTACGTACCTGGTTCTATAAACCTAGCCTATGACTGGTCACAGGTTCTGGGAGTAGGATGGGGCTTGGAACATGACACACTTTCATTGCTTCCCTAAGTGAACAAGTTGTCAAACTGCCTTCTAAATATTTAAATCTAGTGAAACGCAGCTCTCAGCCTGAGGAGGAAAGGTACATTTAGGCAAAGAGGAATGGTTAATGCAAAGACTTCTACCCAGTCCAAGTGCTAAGAATTAGTGACTGATGGGCACTGAGCCTTAAACAATACCCGTGAGTCACAAAAGGCCTCACCGGAGTTCTAGAAACATTGCACAAGGGAGGGTAGAGAGAATTCAAGAGCTGAAGAGTAGGGACAAGCGCCATGAAATGCTGTTGTCCACACATGACTTTGTGATTGCAATCATGGAACATGGTAGCTATGGATACCAGCACAATACTAGTCTGTAACTTTGCACCACAGATAGAGGGGATGCCCAGGAAGCCGCATCCCCTCCTGAGGTTTGGTTCCTGGTTGCTGGAGAAGGGGTGGTATTTTCTCAGATGGTGTAACTGCTGAAGGACTAGGGGAGAAGAGGAGACTCCGGGAAAGGATGCCAGGATAATGGGATGTGAATAGAATACAGTACATGTGTATGAAGCTACCAAAAAAAAATAAAGAAAACACAGGTTAGACAGTGTCTGGTGCAACTGCACAATATCATTCCCTGGAACTCGGTGAGCACCTATATTCTCACACTGCTCCACAGGCTTTAGAGTTGGTTCCCACAGCATTCACCAAAGTGCTGGTATCGTCCTCATTCTACAAGTGAGGAAACTGAGGAACATAAGGAACTGCCCCTAAGGGGACACACCTAGGAAATAGCAAAGTAAAGATTCAAACTCAGGTCCTCAGACTCCATGCTTGCTTTTGTAACTTAAGCATGCCTCCATCAGCGTCAGGAACCTTCTGATGAGCTATCATTTCTTACTAAATGAAGTCCATATGCTAGTCTCAGGCTAGGTCTGAGAACCCAAGAGTTTAAGAGATAATGTAGTCCTTCTGATACTAGAATTTGCAGGAGAGTGGGAGAGGCATGCATTGCAGAAGCAAGGAGCTGTAAAGGAAAACACATCATGAGAAGAAGTGAGAGACAGAGGGCAAGCATCATTTCCACACCAAGAGGTCCAGAAATCCTCACCATATCCACAGGAGAGTCAGCTGTTCAGAGAGACATCTTACCAAGAGGGAGGAGACAGACTCTGCCCTGACAGCCTGTGCCTCCCTTAGTCTAAATCTCAGTTGGACCCCTGATGGGGCCTTGTGGCTTTGAAGATGCTACTTAACTATGAGATACCTCTGCCTGTGATCATAGAAAGCAAGGCACAGAGGCTAACGCCTATAATACCAACACTGGGGAGGCTGCAGGAGAAGCATGAGTTTGTAGCCTGGGCTAAGAAGGCTCTATCAAAGGAGGAGAAGGTGATTGATAATAATAGTAACCTCCTAGGGTGCTGTGACCATTAGAAACAGCATGGAGGGCTAGGGAGTTGGCTCAGTCTGTAAAGTGCTTGCTGCACAGGCTGAAGGACCTGGACTGCTCCCTAGAACCCTAGCATGAAAAGCCAGAGATGCTCATAAGAACTTAAAAACCCTGTACTGTGGAGGTCAAGACAAGTAGATCTCCGAGGCTCACTGGCCAGCTAGCCTATCCTATGTAGCAAGGTAGAGGCCAATGAAAGGCTATCTCCAAAAAATAGTAGATGGCACCTGAGGACCAGCACTCAAGGCTCTCTTCTGGTCCCCATAACATACACACACACACACACACACACAAGCAATTGCACACACATGAACACACACATACATGCAACTGCACACACAGAAAAATAATACTGAGATTATCTCCAGTTCCATCCATTTCCTGCAAATGACATAAGCTTATTCTTCTTTATGGCTAAAAAAAAAATCCAATTTTGTGAATAAACAACATTTAAAGCAAAACTATCTGGGTAACCAAGGGAATTGGTGGCAGGGAGAGGGGTGGGGGCAAGGAGGTTTTTGAACTGTGAGAAGCATGTGCTCAAATGACATAGACAGAGAGAGAACATAAAACATCTAGGAGGAACCTGACAAGGGTTTGTCTTGCATTTCTTCTCTTCAGCCGGAGCAGTCAACTTAGCCTGGTCACTAACCTGGTCACTAGCCTGGTCACCAACCTAGTCACTAGCCTGGTCACCAGCCTGATCATTAACCTGGTCACTAGCCTGGTTACTAACCTGGTCACTAGCCTGGTAACTAGCCTGATCCATAGCCTGGTCACTAGCATCATTGCAAATGAAGTGAGACTACCCAGACATCCTCATTTCCCAATCTTCTCAGCCAGGGATGTGACACTCAACGTGTCTCTGAGATAAACCTGATCTGAGTGACAGCTGTCGAATTCAGCACCTGGATGTTGGGTGGGCAAACAAGGGTCTGGCTTGTCAAGTAGTCTAACAGTCTAGTTGACGCTGCCACAGTGACAGGGGAAATATCACAGATGCTTGACAAATGAAACAATGAAATACAGTCTAGAGAGCATTCACCATGAAGATCGCTTGCTGTTCTTCCAGAGGACTTAGGCTCAGTTCCCAGCACCTATAACCATGCTCCCAAGTGCCCATAACTCCAGCTCTGGGGGATCTGGCTCCCTCTTCGGGCCCTCATGGGCAACTGCACACACAGAATACACTCATATAGGCACATACACATAAATTTATTTAAAAAAAAAGAGGTTGTTTCTAGGTATTTACACTACTGGACCCTTTTTCCAGAGATGAAGCTGGGACAATTCTAGTCTCTAACTCCCTGATGGTTGAGATCACTCAAAGCAAAAGGGGGTGTGGTGTTATTCTTGTTTAAAGATATAGTAGTTGGAAACCGGTCCCACAAGGGGAGCCAGTTCCACAAGGGGCCGTTCCTGGACATCGGGGGCCTCAGCGAGTCCCCTGAGGCCTTGGCTGGTCACCTTGGCAGGTGGGAGACCATGGTGGGTGAGAAACAGACAGACACACCATGCAGAGAGAGGGTTTGGGTAGAGATTTTATTTGGTGGGTTATGGAGGAAAAAGGAAAGGGGTAAGGAGAGAAGGGGGAAGAAGAGAGAGAGGCAAAGAGAGAGCAGAAGTTACCTCTTAAGAGAGATGGAAAGGGAGAGAGAGCGCAGGTGGGGGAGGAAGGATATCTCCTTCCCTAGGTGGAAGGGGAGGGGTTGGGAGAGGGCGGGGCTTGTCTCTTAAAGGGACAGGGTACCCAGGTGACAGACCAGGCCAGCAGATCATAACACAAGGGACACTGGGTGGTGAGGCTTCTGCTCACACTGCTACCCTTGTGCTGATGTCCATAGCAAGCCTCACAACCACTCCCAATCATGTAGGGACAATAGGATGGAAAAGATACAATTCTGTTGAAACATTGAAAAAGGAAGAGGTCATCCAAGAGCAACAAAGACCCCAGAATAAAAAAACGCTCTGTGCTTGTTATTGAGCCAGGATGGAGAGGAGAGTTCCCAGCAAGGTCTCATCAGTATGGCAGCCCTCCATCTTCACACTCCTTTATGAAGAAGCTCCTCCCATTCAGAACGTCTCTGATGCTAAGGAAGCTGGTGCTCAGACCTTTACACATTTCAGGGCCTCAAGTATCCGCTCCCATGCAGTGTCTTTGAATTTTACACTCCATTTTGCTGGCTATCACTGGGAGTTTTCACATCAAAATCAAAATCAATGTCCGTCAAAGTTGTATGGAGCGCGTCAGGTAGTGTCACTTCACGGATGACTCATTAGGTTGTGTCCCTGGATCTGCAGCTCAATAACAGATCACGGACAATCCAGAAAACTATGCCCTAAGTAGTCACAAAGCGCTTACCTGCGTAGCTTTTCTTTGTCCTGATGAAAATACCATCTGCCATGATATTTCCTGAGCACGTGTGATGTGGCCACCATCATCTCCTACCCCTGCAGCAGCTCTCTGAGAAATGGAGGCTGCAGCAGAGGTTCTAGAGAGATGTGGGTTAGAAGCACAGAACACCTGAGCAGCTTGTCAGCTCCACTAAGCCGGTGGCAGAAATCCCTTCTAGCCTCACTGCTACCCTACCCCCTTTCTCCTTTACCTGAGCAGGCAGCAAACTCAGCTCTCCATCTTTATAAAGAGGATCTCTGGCACTAAGTGCGTTTCCATCACCAGTACACGACACTGGCTCCCCTTCAAGGGAACACTTACCCACTGTCATAAAACTGCGCATGCCCCTAAGTGGGTATGCAGCACGGGACGGGTTCCACAACCACTGAGACGCAAATCTGCACCGTGAGGAAGAGGCAAGCTACAGTGTGGTGTGCAACCCTTTGAGGTCTGTGATGATGAACCAAACCAAGACTACAAAAAGCAGAAAGCAGAGCTACCCACCCAGTCCCAGGCCCTGGGCCAACCCCCAGACCAGGCTAACACCTGCTATGGGGGAAAACGGGAGGGAAAGCCTCAGGTGTGAATGCTGTACCATTTCTTACTGGCCTCACAGCTACATAACATGAGGTCTTTGCTGTTCAGCCCCATGTCAGCTAAATAGGGGCCCTGGAGGCAGTCTGCCCTGCTCAGCTAGAGGGGAAATCATCTCACAGAAGGCTCAGTTCCACCTGTCAGTTCTGGTTCCAGAGACAGACAGCCCTTCCCTGTTCCTCTGCTAAGTGGTAAAGCCTCGATATTTGACAGTTTTTGAGAGATGGATTAAGACTGACATTCTAAGCATGAAAGCAGGGAAGTCACAAGACAAAAATAAAAAAATAAAATAAAGAAAAGCAGATTCAACCCTGGAAAGACACAAATCGCCACATGTCTAGAAACAAATTAACAAGCAAGGGCTGGGAGTGAGTGTGTCAGCAAACTGCCTGTTGTGCAAGCCTGGGAACCTGGAACCCCAGCCCTGAAGGGTAGAGACAGGGCATCCTTGGAGCTCATTGGCCAGCTGGTCTGGCTGAATTGGTGAGCTCCAGGTTCAGTGAGCAACCCTGTCTCAAGAAGCAAAGTGAAAAGTAGTAGAGGAAGAAAATGTCAACCACTGGTCTCTGTATGTGCACGTACTCATTCACATCTGTAAGCACACATGTACATGCAAGTGTGTTTGCGCACGGGGAAAAATCCCTTTCTTAACAAACAGCCATGGGACATTCCTAAAACAGCGGTCCTGATTGGTAATCACAAATGCAAATGCAAATTAAAATGAGGGGCCATTGTTTTCACCTGGTGAATCCTTTTGGGGTATTGATTTGGGGAGGGTGATGCTATACAGTATCCTGAAGAGTCCTGTGCTGGTATTGATGCTGTAGACGGGGAAATTCCAGGAACACATCTTGCAAGAGGTACCCAAAGCCCTAGCACTATCTTCTGCAATCTTACGGTTCATTTCTGGGACTAGGAAAATCATCAGAAGCATGGAATAAAAGATTTACCCCAGAATATCTGATATCATAGGCAAAAGAAGAAAAACAACCTAGACAACAAGAAAATATATAAACATGAAGAATAGGACTAAATAAGATATGGTGGGAATGATATAACAGAATATTTAAAAGTATCCTATTTTCAGGAATGATTTGGTGACATCAGAAGCTGTTTGTGTCCATCAAAAAGACAGACCTTTTACCACTCTTAAAAGTAGTATTGCCTAGGCATGTCTTCACACATGCAGTAACACATCATTCCACTGCTAGTGAGATGGAGAAAAAAGAAACACGCTAAGATGTGTCATTATCTCAGAATGGTGCATTATAGGAAAGTTCTATGCATTGCCCGAATTTTCCAGACTAGCTTACACACACACACACACACACACACACACACACATTTGTGCCATCAAAATGTCTTTGGAAAAAAAACAAAGAAAGCAGACTGAAAACTTTGCCACAAATTACTTCTCTTCCTGCATCTACGCCCTGGGGCAGGGACACACCCACCAACCACTGACGCTCAGGTATTCCTTTGCTGGTCTTAGCACCCACTTCTTTGGGAACGCAACAGAGATGGGACTGCGACTCCCTTGGGACTCCAACACCACACTGCGACAGCTGAGACATCCAGTGTCACAGACTGAACCAACTGCTGAACAACCCCATTCCTGCCAGGAGATAGTCGTTGTGGGAATACCCCAGCCACAGTGTGCGTCTTCTTTCTATGGGGGCTGTTCCTTCAGAAGACCCTGTTAAATACACCTTGTATAGCAAGATCATTCCATTCCTGAGATTCTTGTTGGTGCATACCGCTTAGACAGACCCTCCTCGGGATTTCAGCTGGTGGGTTTCATCCAAGTGAGACTTTTTGGATTGGTCACAGTTTCTGGGGAGTGTTAAAGGAGAGAGTAATAGGGAGAACCAAGGCCCCACTACTGTGCTCGTCTTGGGGTGACATCTGAACTAACCACTCACCTCTTCCATAGTACCGAAACAAATCTCCCTGGTGGACCCAACCAGGAAGAAGTTACAGCCCTTGGGGTTAATGGGCTCATGTTACCTGGTTACAGGTGCCTGCTGGAAACCAAAACCTCCAGATCCCCACTGGATACCTAACATTACAGGGATCCGCAAATCTCCCCATGGTTCCTGAGTGACAGGGAGCAGGCCACTCTTATGTCATCTCTTAGCTCCCAGGCTTTGTAGCTTCCACAGCATGCTCACCTGGGAATACCTGTGTCTGTCTTCTTAACTGCCCCCCTTTGGTCAGGGGCTCTTGGAAGTGTCTGTCTTCTTAACAGTCCTCCCCCACACACACACACCCTGCTGCTTTGGTCAGGGGCTCCTTCAGGACAAAGTCTATTTTTACATATCTCTGTACATATACAAAAATAACCCCTATTGTCTGATATAGCGGGTGGGCGATGGGTGGAACGAAATGCCACTTTCATGTGTACGCCTGTGTGTGTTTATTTGTACACAGGTACACACATGTGTGTGCGCAGATGCATGTAGAGGCTAGAGAATAACCTCAGGTATCTTTTCTCGGGTGCTAGTCTCCTTGTTTTGGGATGATAGGGTAGCTCACTGGCTTAGAACTTGCTGAGTATGCTAGCTAGACTGGTTACCCAATGAGCCCCATTAATCTGACTCTTTCTGCTACCCCACTGCTGGTATTAGAAGCAAGAGCTACCATGCCCCACTTCCTTTCACATGAGTTCTGGGGGTAAAACTTAGTTCCTTGTGTTTTGCTGACTCAGCCAACTCCTAAGTCTTAAGGATACTTTTTTATACCATGGCTATCCTGTTTCTGAAAAGTCTGACCTTAAATATCAACCATAGTCCTGAGAGTTAATATGGAGTCCACAGGCTGGAGTGTCTCATTGGGACCATTACAGAATACCTGCACAACCAAACAACTGCCAAATTTGGGGAGCTGGAGAGCCAGCAAAGTTACAGTATCACAGGTGGTCAGTCCACCTGTGGTCAGAAAGAGAAAAAGCAAGCTGGCACTGCCTTTTCCAAGGGACCTGGCAGTGGGGAAAATCAGGTCTGAATATAAGACTCCTCTCCCTGCTGGTCAAAGCTCTCCTTATTTGGAAATCAAAGCAAAGAGCTTCAGCAGTAGGTTCTGGCTGCAGGGCCTGAAGCCCTTCAGGCTCTGGGGTTAGGGGACAGAGTGGACATAGAGAGTGTGGGATAAAGGCCAGCTCTCTGAATGTCTTTCCTCCTTGGCCAGAAAGTACCTGGCGAGGAGGCAAGCAGGGAACAATTGGAAAGGGTCTAAAGCCACCTGGAGTCCGCTGTGCAAAGCCAGTAGGCAGCCAATGAGCTGTTCGCAGGAAACAAAGAGCGAGAAAAGAGGTCAATAGAGCCCTCCAACCCGGCTCGGTAGCAAGCATTATTCAATTCGATCTTCCAGGAATCTGCTGACAGACACAAAGTGGTTTACGTGACTTTCTGCCTGGGACCTGAAAGGACAAGCCTCTCTAAGAGAAGGGGAGGAAGGGGTTGAAAGAGGAAACCACAGAAAGCCATGGTTTCGGTTCCCACGGGAGTGTTTGGCGCCATCTGCTGGTGAACCAAGGAACCACACACGCCTTTTGAAGAAGAAGGCTGATTTCTAAGAAGTGGGTGTGTATACAGAGAGGAAAACAGAGCCCTTCTCACCTCCGGGAGCCAGCTCTGACACCCAGAACGTGGTATCCCCGCTACGAAGGACTCATCCTGCAATGAGAATCTGGGGTCCAAAGGGGATGGTTAATTTTCCAAGAGCAAGAATGACCACTGCGCATTCAGAATTCAGTAGCGGGACGTGTTCCTGGAACATCACTTGCTGACTGAGTGGCTGAATAGGGTTGAGTAACCGGTCCTTTTGTCATCTGCCTGCAGGAATCCAGTAGAATAGGAAAAAAGTAAATGCAAAGATGTGAAGAGTAGCTGCGGTGGCAGTTGGCTGTTGGGATGGGCATCACCATCCCCCTCCTTTGTCATCTCTGACAAACACTTCAAAGCCCAGGGTTGATTTCATTCCTTTCTGACCTCTGTCCATCACTCAGCTGTCCTAGAAGAGCTGCAGAAGGGAGAGAGAATAGATTAAGCTGGCTAGGCAGGTATCACACTTCTAAGATCCTTGAACCAGCCTGAGGTGGCAGGTGACAGGCCACCACAGAAGGCTGTGAAATAGCTTTGAGAATCTAATAGTTTACAACAGCTGCCACATTGTTTCCTGGCTTGGAGCAAGACCCTCATTATCTTAAAAGTCCTGTAATATCTCAGCACACCTAGCCTTTGCTGGGCCGTATTAACCCTTCCACCCAGCCCCTCCTCACCTGCTTGCCTTAACCCAGAGCCTGTCTGCACGTTGGTCCTTTGCACACAAACAAAACTGCAGCCACTGCCTTGGTCATGTGGTGTCTCTTCACAGCAATAGAATGGTGGCTAAGATACTTATGAACCCCAATTAGCAATCAAGGCAATCCCCCAAAGACATGAACATGGCTCAAGTAACTCAGTAACTGATCTTGATCATTTTCTCATTAATACCACTTCTTGGGCAATTCTAGGTTGCATCAAATTGACAATTAAAAGTAACTTGCATACTACATACCTGAGATTTTTTTTCTCCTCTCCCCTAAGACTCTAAGACATTGCCATATCCCCTCCAGGAAGGGAAGAGGGCACCAAACATTGCTGAGCATCAACAACCCACTTATGGCTTTACCTGTACCACCCTGCTCCTGGGCAAACATTTGCATTCTTTTCTGACAGAGGAAGAAAGAAGCTTCCAGAGGGAAAGCCAGTGGCCCAAGAACCTGCAGCTGCCAGTAGACATTGGGGCTCTCTCCAGGCTTGTGGCACAATGACCCTGTCCTCTGCCTACACTGTTCCCTGAGGACTAGAGGTGAAGACCACAGGCTGGCCCTCTTCTGATGTGGGATTCCCCTCTGTATGCTGTGGATACCATTGGTTAATAAAGAAACTGTCTTGGGCCTGCGCAGAGCAGAATAGAGGTAGGCGGGGAAAACTAAACTGAATGCTGGGAGAAAGGAGGCAGAGGAAAGAGAAGCCATGGAGCTGCAGCCAGAGACAGACATGCCAAAATGTTGCCGTTAAGTCACAGCCACAAGGTGATACACAAATTAATGGAGATAGGTTGGTTTAGGATATAAGAGTTAGCTGGAAATGTGCTTAAGCTCTTGGCCAAACAGTATTGCAAATAATATAGTTTCTTTGTGGTTATTTTGAGTCTGGGTGGCCGGGAATGAAAAAGTGGCCTCCTACAACACTCTTCTTGGAAGATTTCTCTTTAAATGACTCCATTGCAACCCCTACCCATACAGGGAAATGACATTTACTCTGTTGAAGATTTGTGAATTCTTCCATCTATTCAAAGGGACATAGCAGAGAGGAAGGTGGCATATCTATTATTATCCACTTTGTGACAACATGTGCTGTATGCCCTACAGGACCAGGAGACACTTCCTGTTTTATTCTAGGTATGGGGGACCTATGCTGCCCACACCTGGACCAGAAGGCAGTTAAGGCTGATGATTAAGTATGTTGCTAGTTTCCACAGAGCTCAGAAAAGACATAAAGGCAAGACCATATTTTGCCACCTGTGAGACCAAGTTTTAGGCCAGAAAGCCCTTATTCCATCTTCCTGGCCAGCTCTGTCATGGCCCTCACATAAATGCCTTATGTTCTGAGTCCAAAGATTCTTGTAGCTACAAAGACATAGGAGACTCCTGGTGTATGAGTCTCAACAGAACACACAGTCCAGCCACACGGAAGGAACTCGCATCCACAGAACAAAATCTCAACTGTGGCAGAGGCATTTGCCCTGTACTTTTCAAGTATTGATCCAATAAGAAGAATCGGGATGTGGCTGGTGGGACTCAGGTCTTCTGTCTCAGGCATTGGAGTTCCAACAGATACAAAATAGATCAAGTCACCTGGCCACTGGCAACTTATTCAACTTACTTTACCTGCACAGGAGAGGCTATACAAGAGCAAGCCAACAAGATCAGTCAGCATTCCATCAGGCAGCACTAGCTGAACTCAGTGGCTTCAAAAAAAAAAAAGTAGGGAAAGATATGGTGGTGTGGGATAATTGTTTGTATTCTGTCAATCAAATAAATGCTGATTGGCCAGGCAGGAAGTATAGGCAGGAAAACCAGACAGGTAGTAGAGATGGAGCAAAGAGAACAGGAGAATTCTGGGAAGCAGGAAGCTCCCTCTGCATTCCTGCCCAGATCACCGAAGAAGCAGGATGTGATCTGCCTGGCTGAGAAAGGTACCAAGCCATGTGGTTAAACATAGATAAGAATAATGGGTTAATATAAGCTACAAGAGCTAATAAGAAGCCCGAGTTAATGAGCCAATCAGTTTATAAGTAATGCAGACTCTCTGTGTGATTTTCTTTGGGACTTGNTCAAAAAAAAAAAAGTAGGGAAAGATATGGTGGTGTGGGATAATTGTTTGTATTCTGTCAATCAAATAAATGCTGATTGGCCAGGCAGGAAGTATAGGCAGGAAAACCAGACAGGTAGTAGAGATGGAGCAAAGAGAACAGGAGAATTCTGGGAAGCAGGAAGCTCCCTCTGCATTCCTGCCCAGATCACCGAAGAAGCAGGATGTGATCTGCCTGGCTGAGAAAGGTACCAAGCCATGTGGTTAAACATAGATAAGAATAATGGGTTAATATAAGCTACAAGAGCTAATAAGAAGCCCGAGTTAATGAGCCAATCAGTTTATAAGTAATGCAGACTCTCTGTGTGATTTTCTTTGGGACTTGCCAGCCGTGGGGTACTGGGTGGGACAGAAACCCCAACAAGCAGGCCCCTCATGTTACAATAAGGAGTTAGTGGTAGGCAGGCAAGTAGTGAAGTGGCTGAGAGTTTCAGGGAGGAATAAGAGGGAGTTTGAGAAGCAGATGTGATCACTGTATATATGTTCAAACTTGCCAAAGAATCAATAAAAGATGTTTAAAGGAAAAGAATGACAGGTAGTCTCTAAGACGCAATGGCACAAAAGTGGTGTCCATTTGATAGAAGTAGACTTGGGCTTGTGAATTCTGATTATGTTTTAGGTTTTTGAGATGAGATAGAAAGCACTCTGAATGCTGGACAGGGACCATGAGCCACACACAGCTCCAAGCCATCCCTGAGATCTTGAGGAAAACCAATTGTGCAACAGTAGACTGGCTTGCTTAAGCTGTGATTCTCTGAAGGTTGGAGACATTTTGCATGGTTTCCTTCAACTTGGGATATTTTCAACTAATGGTTGCATAAAGATGAAGCCCACTGTAAACTGAGAAGCATCCTCACTAGAACCTACATGGGGAAGGCAACAGAGGATGCTACAGAGAGAAGAGATCCATATACTTCCTTCCCCGTGGATGGAACCCTGGAGCCTGTGCCAGTCAACAGATCACTTGGGTCAGGTCATTTCAGGCTCTCCCCAAAGGTCCAGTGCCCAGGGAGATACCAGGCCTTAAGAGATGGGCTGCCCTGGTATGCCTAGTTTCTAGGGCTGTTGCATCCTAGGGATTGAGCAACAGACGTTCCTCATGTCATGGTTCACATCAACATTAAGGTGTTGGCCATCTGGCTTCTCCCAAGACCTCTCTTGCTGGCCTTCAGCAGTTACCACTATGCCCATATCCCACTATGCCCTCTCATGGTCATCCCTTTACACACATATCTGCTTATATCCAACCTCTTCTTACACTTGTCCAGTTGAGCTAGAGTCACACAAAGGGCCTCCTCATACCATCACCTTTGGAAAGGCGATGTCTACAAAGACGTTCACATTCAGAGGTGTCAGGGAGCTGAGAGTTTTGAGGTGACGCAGTTCAACCCCACCACCTGTCATCTGACCAGGGGGTCTAAGCATAGTCCTTGGCAGAGAGCAGATGCTCAGAACTAGTTGATCATACAGGTCTGGGATTGACAGGTTGAAACTCTTTCGTCTAATCAAATCATTCCCCACCATTTCTGAGTCTGTTTCTCTGCCTACAAGATGGAGACAATGTTACCTCAGGAAATGAATGAGTAAATCCTTCACATTGGCCTATGCCTTAATTAGGATTTCTCCTGCTCTATTGCTGTGAAGAGACACCATGACCATGGCAACTCATATAAAGGAAAGTATTTAATTGTGTCTGGCTTACAGTCCAGAGATTTAGTCTGGTGTGGGAAGTCCTTCTGTATATGTGTTGCTTTTATTGGTTAATGAATAAAGAAGCTGGCTTGGCCTGTGATAGGGCAGAGTAGAGCTAGGTGGGGAAAATTAAACTGAATGCTAGGAGAAAGAAGGCAGAGTCAGGAGACACCATGTAGCCACCAGAGGGGAAAGACATGCGCTACCTGCTGAAACCTTGCCAATAGGCCATGTGCCTCATGGTAATATATAAAATAATGGAAATGAGTTAGCTAAAGATTTAAGAGCTAACTAGCAATATGCTTACGTGATTTAAATAATATAGTTTCTGAGTGATTATTTTGGGTCTGAGCGGCTGGGAAACAAACAAGCAGCCTCCCCCAATATTAGTCCGTCATCATCATGGTGGGAAGCACAATGGTACACAGGCAGACATGGTTCTGGAGAAGGAACTGAGAGTTCTACATCTTTACCAACAGATTGCAGGAAGAGATAGTCACATTAGGCCTGGCTTGAACATTTGAGACCTCAAAGCTTGCCCCCAGTGACATACTTCCTACAACAAGGCCACACCTATTCCAACAAAGCCACAGTTCCTAATAATGCTGCTCCCTATGACCAAGCATTCAAACACATGAGTATATGGGGACCACCCCATTCAAACCACCACAGCCTATGTCACACTTTGTTTCTAGACGTTTTCCTGAGTTAGAGGTCCCACTTCCTACCTAAGTACCAGTGATCATCATGTGTCTCGAGGCATCATGGGAAAGCTGTAAAATGAAGAACATTCTTCCAGTGCAGACATGTGTCATGGTTTAAATATGAAATATCTGTGCCAGTTCATGAGCTAAGGGCTCAGTCCCTGGCTGGTGATGCTCTTGGGGTGATGGTGAAACCTTAAGGAAGTAGCTTGAGGAAGTAGATCCCTGGGGTGGCAACTTTTAAGGGCTTGCCCTGACCCGCCCTTTCCTGTCTCCTTCTCTAATGACAGCTCCCACCATGTTTTTCTGACTTACCACAGGCCCGAAAGCAATGGAGCCAACAACCCTGAGCTTGAGTCTTTGAAAATTTGAGCCAAAGGAAAGACCACCCTCACACACTTTGTTTGCTTTTCTTGGACATTTGTCAAAGGAACATAAAATCTCACTACCACAAATCTTAATAATACCAAACCCTCGCCAAATAGCTCATCCTATCAGCACCGCCTGAGTCACCTAGAGGCACACCCATTGGGGAAGATCTACATTCTCAGAGAAAGCCATTGCTTGCCATTGGAGGCTAAAGGACATGACCCTTGACCAGGAAGAGTTTCTTCTGGACCACCCTCATACTCAGCCCCTGCAGGAACTGAGTGACAAACAGATTTGATGGCACTCACTCATCCAGACATCCACAGTGGTGCGACTGCAGCCGAGCTGTTTTCCTGTCCATAACAGTAGGCAAGCTGACCTACAGCCTTGAGCCTACGTGGCCACATCTATACAAACAGTATAATTTAAATTTCAAAATGGAACTGTGAAGATTGGGATAGATAGAACGATTAGATTGGATAACTAAAGAGACAAATCATGTATAGAAACCCACCACGTAAGAGATGGTATTTAGCTGCACACTCTGTTAGTTCTCTCCTCGCTGTGATGTAACACCTGAGAAACAACAGAAGTGAGGAAGTGTTTGTAGTTTGGGGATTAGTCCATTGTGGCAGAGAAGGCTTGCCTACTGGGGTGGCCCCTCTGAGGTGACATAGTGCAGGGCAACATCTATTCACATCTCGACAGGCCGTGAAGCCATGCACAGGATGGAAATAGAACCCTGCCTATAGCTTCCAAAAGTCTGGCCCTAAAAACCTACACCCTCCAGCTCAGGCCCACATCTCACAAAACAGCACCACAAACTGAGGACCACGTGAGCCTGCCACAGGAGGCATTTCAGACACAAACCATAAAGTGGTTAATATTCTATAAATGAAACCAAATTCTATAACATGACTCTATCGTGTATTTCTTGTACAACTTTAGTTGGGATATTTATGTGGGGGGGGGCTTGATTTTCACCTGGAAATTGCACACAGACCTTAATAGCAATCCTTTCACCGCATCAGAAACAAACTATCCAGCCACCATGTGGCGCTCTTCCAACACAACATTGACTCTGCTATCTCCCAGGACATGGGGAGCAGAGGCTGAAATAGAGACCATGTGATGGCCTCTCACTGCAGCCCCATGGGGAGCAACCAACAAGCATGGGTCTGGGGCCTCGAAGCCTTGTTAAGAATGACCCAACAAAGTTCAAATGGCTGCTCGCTGATAGTTGCCACATCTGTGTCCCAGACCAGGAGCTGGGTCCTAGGGCCCAAGATAACTGTTTGCTGGCTCAGTCAGTGGCCAGCGCCAGAAAGCAGACCCTCCCAGCTACAAACCTGTCAACAGAAGCTGGGAATGCTTCCCATGGGAACAGATCGCCCTTCTCAGGTCATAGGCACAGTTCCAGCAGAGCCAGGCACCAAGCACAGCTGGAGGCCTGCTGAGCCAGCACACACTTACCCGATTGTGCCGGGAACCAATGGAGAAACTGTATCAGCTCTGAGAGGCTCAACGCTGCCTCGGGGAGCCTTTCCAGGGACTGTTCAGGACAAGGATATCTCTTCAGGGACATCAGGACCTTCCCATGGGGGAGAGGGGAATCTGGGAATATAATCTAAGTAATGCCACACTCTGTGAAGCCTTAAGGGACTTCCAGGGTGACTGTGTATTTTGCTTTCTCTGAGCAAGGCCTCTCTCTCTCTCTCTCTCTCTCTCTCTCTGTCCCTCCCTTCCTCCCTCCCTCCCTCCCTCCTTCTAGCTCATCCATGGGCATCCCATAATCCATATGTCAAGGCAATAGGCCTAGCATTCTTTTAACCAGGCCTCAGACTTTAGCCTCTCAGGAACTCCCTCATTTCCCCAGGCAGAGTAAACACAGCTGTCCTGTGCTCTGGTGCAGGGACTCTGAACTTGCATTCCTAGGAGTTCCCAGGTGAGGGTTGGCAGGGACTCTGGGGAGCCAGTGAACTGGCCAATCTATTGGTGCCATGCAGAGACGGGGGCAGGACTTCTGCACTGAGGTCTGCTGCTGCCCAGGGAGTCTGAACTCAACCAAGCCAGGTTCAGCTTCATGTCCCTGTGACTCCTCCCTATGGGATGCCTGCAGCTCTGTGCCTTCCCACCGAGAGACAAGAACAGAATGAGTTGGAAGACAGGGCAAGGATTGCCAAGGACCTGCCCCAGTGGGTCGCGAATGTCTAATTAGAATAAGTAGAGTGTGCACTTACAGGCACTTTTCTCAGAGAACTCTCCCAAGTTATCTGCCTTTCTGGGTATCTCTGAGCTTTCTGCCTCCTCTGTAAGCTGTAGAAAGTGGACAGTAGCAGGAGCAGCCCTTGTCTGTGGAAATGAACTCTGGCTAGTGGATAAACAGTGGATTATTATCCATGTAGACATCCCCCTTGTTATGCATTTATCTGCCCATTCTTTCCCAATTCCCAATTGCCTGTATTTGTATTACTGTTTGAATTCTGCATAGGATATAATTCGTTTAACATTTTACTGGTTCCCTCATTAATGCAAAGCACCCTTGGCATGTATTAATTAAATACTTTTACGAAGTCATGATTTTACTTTTGTCTTCATTGTAACAACACTTGGGATTCAAACTCAAGGTTATTGGTCCTTTCTGATTAATTACACACACACACACACATTAATCGCAAGTTCTTTATCATTAAATTCTCTATCAAAGGCAAGCAAGCTAACCTTGGTTTAAATATAATAATAAACTTGAAAACAGGTTAAGGGTGTAGCTCAGCTTTAGAACACATGCTTGGCGTGCTTAAGGATTTGGGCTCAATTCCCAGAGCAAACACACCACACACACACACATACACGCATGCACACATACTTCACTAATTCAAAAGACCTTAAAAAAATGTCTTTTTCTTTCTCTGAGATAGACTGAGCTCAAACATGCCATGTAGCTGAGGGTGGCTTTGACCTTTGAAGCCTCCTGCCTCCACTTCCCAAATGCTGAAATTACAGGTGTGTTCCACCACATCTGAGTTTACCAAGCTGGAAATTGAACCCAGGGTTCTGTGGATGCTAAACTCTGACAACTGGGGTGCAATTCCAGCTCCCCCAAACTGTATTTTTTTAACATCGCCTAGCAAGAACTAAAGCAGAAAGCACGCTGAATGATGTGGTGGGTCAGCCATCTGTGACAGCCTCTAGTTCCCTGGAGAGCATGTATCCCAGGCTTTTGTTCTGTTTTGCTTGCGAATCTTTCTTGTGCTTGTCTGCCAGCTTCTCTACCAGATCCAAAATGACCTGAGTCCTCCATGTCCAGATGCTTTTCAGAGCAGGTTGGCACATGGACAGAACCCAACAACATAAGTTAGATTGCGCTGGGTTAAACTGAACAAAACCTGAGCTTAGTCACAGATACCTGTCCAGGAATGAGAAAGGACATGCCTTCCCATACATGGGACCCAGGAGTGGTCTTTCGGAGGCTCTCTGTGCAAAAGCCTGGAGAAATTCTAAAAGATTTTTCCTAAGAAGACAATAGAGGCTCTCTAATGCAAGTAAAACTGCAGCTGAGGTTAGCTGACCATGAGGTAGTAGTCCCAGTAACACACACACACACACACACACACACACACGTGCGTGCATACATTCAAATATGCATGCGCACAAACATGCATCCATCTACACACGCACGCACACCGAGACCTTGTGTTTGATGAACAACATCCACAGCCATAGAACCCTCAGTGAAAATCCCAGATAATAGCTCCTGGTGAATTTTATACATAACCTTGGTCTAACTATGGTATCCGGATGTGCATTTCAACATCCATCTAGATGTCACAGTAAAAGTAGTTCTCAATGTGACTAACACTTGAACTGGACAGGCACCATGATGCTCTCCCATTATGCCACCAGTCAGAAAGCAGAGGCATGAGGATCACCAAGAGTGAAAGGCCAACCTGGTCTGCCTAATGATTTCCGGGCCAGCCAGAGCTCTATAGAAAAACCCAGTCTCCAAACAAAGCAAGCATTCCAGTGGGTAGACTTAGAGTGTAGCTGGTAGACCTCTGGTGTGGGTGGGCCTCCTCCAATCAACTGGAAGTCTTGAGAAACACCAACGGAGAAGGAATCCTGGCATCAGAAATCTCTGCATTGAGTTGCAACCCCAGCTCTCCCCTGGGTCTTCAGCTGCTGACCTGCCATGTGGACATCACACATATCCATCAGTCGATTATATGAGAGGTCGGGAGCTATTTACAGAATTGGATTTGCTGGGATGCCGTGGAGCAACAGAAAGGTGGCTGCTCAGACTCGGCAGAAAGCTCTCTGGGGAGGCTGCCACACTGCAGGGAAAGGAGGGCCAAAGGCAGCTGCCTCCTCGGAGCCCTGCTCTAAGTAGCTCTTTTCCTTCCAAAATGATCGGCATTTTAAGCTTAATAAATAAGAACCCTTCCAACCCTAAAGCGGCTATTTGGGTACAACTCCATATGCCACCTAAAATGTGACAAGATTAAAAGGAATTAAAGATAACCCACCACAACTCCCCATTGTTTGACATCTTCTCTATTGAAAGGTTAATGAAGAAAACAGGATGGTAGAACGTGCTAGAAGAACACTGACCACAGACTCCCAGGCCACTCCTTTTGATCCAGTGCAGACCAAAATCAGTAAGATGACCACTCTCACCAGTTCTGGGTAGCAGATTCAATTGCACATGTGTGCCTAGGAGCTCAGCTGTCCCCTCAGATAAAGACATCAGGTGTGACACCCCTTTCAACACTATTACTTTGTAAGTATCCACAAAGGCTCCAAAAAAAAAAAGACAGGATATTAATTCAGTTAACTCCAATGTCACACCAAACACCATGCTGAATACTCCCAACTTTTTCACCCAATAAAAATAGTTCAGCCATATAGTCTAAAACAGCCCTAAGGCAATTTCACGACCGTTGTATACATTGCTCTCAAATGTAACACTAAAAATTCTCCATTTATTGACTTCCATATAGGAACAAGCCCAAATAATCTGGAGTCTAGAATATCTTGTTAGTTATATTCATTGTTAAGAGGCCCTTGGTGCCCATAGCTCTCAGGTGGGTCTCTGGAAGCTCTGGCTTCCTGCCCACTTTCAGTAGAAAGATGCCATTCCTTCCTTTGGCACTTGGCAAGGACCACAAACCCCCTGCCAGATTTCATGGGTCCTACTTGCCCTGAGAGCCACTAGAGCCACTGGGTCATCTCACAAAAGTTAGAAACTTCAAAACCAAAAATCTCCCAGCAAAATGATGGTGGCAGGAACAATTCCTAGTACATTTGAGACCCCAGCATCTGTGCCATAGGGGGAGAAAGCAAAAGACATGAAAATACTAAACAGTCATGATGTCAGCCACACCTCCAGCATGTGTTGGCTTCTGTTGTGTATGTGCTTCTGTAAACTTAACTTGAGCAGAAAAACTAACCCTCCAGGTAGACCAGGAGACAGTGGTCAGACATTGCTCTCCAAACACTAGCTTGTCCTCCTGCTGAAAGCCTGAGAAGTTTGACTCTCTGCATTTTACAAAGCACTCTTGTCTGTCTTTTCAAATAAATCTCTTCATTTCTGGCTCCCCCAGGTATTCTTGGCACCCTGAAGCTCAACCAAAGTATTGGATCTGTCTCCACTCCATCCTGTGGGCCAAGCACGACATATTTATTTTTAGCTTTCCATTTCCTGATAATTCCATTTTTATTTTCCGGGAGACTTGCCCCAAAACCATCCTTTCCCCAGCCCACAAAGGTTTTTATCTTTTTGTAGATAAAAATCCACCGTTATATGGCTGTGGTTAAACCCACAGTCTGGAACTTTCAAATCCATAATGACAAACTGGGGTTTATACGTATAATCCAGCAAGCACTGAGGGCAAGAACCTAGAGCTGAGACCAGAGCTGGCTTGCTTGTTTCCAGATTCAATCTGAGCTGCCAAGAATTTATACACCTCAGGCCCACCTGCCCTCCTGAGTAGGAATGGCACCACCCACAGTAGGCGGAGCCCTCCTACTTCAATCAGCGGTCAAGAAATTGCCCCACAGACATCCCCACCAGCCACTCTGATGGAGGCAATTCTTAATTGAGACTCCCTTGTTGTGGGTGTCAAATTGACAACCCAAATAAACTATCACACCAACTTTGGCTAATTCTAGCAGTGCCGTTTGCTGCCTCTGTTTACCAGGCCCTGAAATAACTCTCCCTTGCAATCCTATGTCCATGTGGATGACACAGATTCCTCCTTCTACAGTGTCCATAACTTCTTCATACCCAAGTTGCTGCCTCCACTCCTGGCCTCAGCCTTGCTACTTTTGAACTTCCTGGTTAGCCTCCAAGTAAACATCCTGAACCTTTCCAACACTCCTCTGTACCCCCTCCTCAATCATGAGAGATAGCAGCTAGAGTTAAGAGCACTAGCTGCTCTTCCAGAGGTCCTGAGTTCAACGCCCAGCAACCATATGATGGCTCCCAGCCACCTGTCATGGGATCTGACTTCCTCTTATGGCACGTATGAAGACAGACCCTTCATATACATAAAATATAGATAAATACATCTAAAAAGAACAGACTATCTGCTTATCACTTGGAGCTAAGGTCCCTTCCCTCCTGACACCCAACTCCAGTGATCTCTGGTGACCCCAAGATTACCTCTCCACAGGGTGTCCCTCTTCTCCCAGGTACAAAATGCCCACTCATGACTCCAGACTCAGCCCAAGTGGCCCCACTCAGGGTCAACTTTCTTTACCCTGGAAACATCCAGTCTTCCCCACCCTCAGAGGAATGTCCTTCTGCAATACCTGGCAGCATGCAGGCCTTCTGGTTGCTGTGCTTGATGCACCGTCTGTCCCCGGAACTGCCACGGCCGTCGCACACAGCAGGCTTGCCCTTCCAAACGTCTCCCTTATTGTCAAGTGTCCCTCTAAAGTATCAAACACCATGAAGATCAGTACAAGGGTGATTATTTAACACTCACTACAGGTGCTTTCAAAACTGGACACCCTGTTGAACAAAGGCGTCTGTCCTGTAGGATGTCTAGTGGACTATACCACCTTCACAACCTAGTTAGAACACATAGAGGCCCCTAGTGACCTCCCCACGGCTCATTTCTCTCCTGCCTCTGCCATCTCTTTCCTCCCTACCCTCCTTTTTGTTGTTTTCTTCCTTGATCCCTTTATTCCCTTAGCTTCTGCTAAGGGTTGCTAGTCTGTCGTTTTTTCCAAACCTAAGGAATACAGTCACGTAGTTCTGAAAGGGGAAGAAGTTTATCAGAAGGCCTGTGGCAGAAACCCACAGGGGTTCCACCTGCTCCTCTGGGCCTTTTACTTTTCTTTATTTTATATTTCTTTTTTCCTTTCTTACTCTGTGGCTGATTGTACTGCTGGTGTCCTCTCCTTCTATTGTTCCTCCCTCTTCTCTAGAGCCTAGACTTTTCCTCCTACTTATCCTTTCTGCCTGCCAGCCCTGCCTGTTTCTCTCTCCTGCCTAGCTATTGGCCAGTTAGCTCTTCATTTGATCAAATAGGTGCTTTAGGAAGGCAAGGTAACATAGCTTTGCATAGTTAAACAAACACAGCATAAAAGAATACAACATATCTTTGCATCATGTAAAAAAAGACATGCACTCCCCGGTTTCTATGGCAACCAGTGCGGCTACTGGAATTAAAGTTGTGTGTTACCATAACCTGGTCTGTAAGGCTGACCAGTGGGGCTGTTTTATTCTCAGATCTTCAGGTAGTCTTTATTCATTAAAACACAATTGAGCCAGGCGGTGGTGGCACATGCCTTTAATCCCAGCACTTGGGAGGTGGAGATAGGTGGATCTCTTTGAGCTTGAGGTCAGCCTGGTCTACAAGACAGGCTCCAAAAACAAAGAGAAACCGTGTCTCAAAAAACAAACCAAAAAAAAAGGAAAAATATGAAAAAATACAATTGAAATGCTACTACACAGGGCTCCAGTTTTTGAGCAGCAATTGTACAACATAGAAGGAGAGCAGGCCCTAAGAGGACCAATCAGTCACTTCAAGCACACCTCCCTGGCTCAAGGTCTCTGAACTCCATCTCTGTGCCCTGGACCAATTCCCCTGCTATGCAATGTTTAACCCCTGGGAATCGGCAGCTAAACACACCGAATTCCTTTGCACTCTCACTCTGTCACCAGTAACAGAAGGCAGAGAGGGGAGTGGTGTTCGCGTCCTTGCCTGGACTCACACTCTAGAGTGTCAAATTAGCTGGTTTGGATTGTGGCTCCCTGGCTCAGCTTCTTCCAGGAAAGCTTAGTGGGTGTTCCCATGGCCTGGGCTCCACTCACTTCTCCACCCAAACATAGTTGGGTTCTTACAGATACTGCTAAAACAAAATGAGTGAGTTCCGCCTGGTGCGAGGAGCCAGGTCTGGTTCACATTTGTTCCTGATCAAAACAGGAAGTGCTTACCCCAGTTTCCAAAATGCACATCTCTCAAGCAGCTCTTTTGAAAATCAAATGCACTGCGGTTAGCGCAATGATTCAGCCTGGAGAGCGATGTGAGCCATTTCTCACAGCCAATTGTCCTCCCCTTGACCCCACTGCAGGCTGCTTCCTGCAGGTCACGTGCAGTGCGGCCATCCCTCCCGTATTGGCCAGTTCCCCTCCATTGACACAGCGGCTGCAGATCTGCTTCTTTGAAAATACCTAGAAAGGGCACGTGTCACCTGAAATCGTGGCGCGACTCTCCTAGTCACAGAAGACAGCTTCGCTTCTGATGTCTGCCCTTCCAACAGCTCACATCACCAAATGCTCTACAGCCGCCACCCTAAACCCACCGAACTTCAACCACTGGACATTGATTTCCTATTGCTGTACAAATGATCATGATGGCAGACACTGCTGCTACTGCTGGGGACAAAAATACATAGGCTTCCCCTGAGGTCAAAGTCAAGGCTGTTGTCTGTTTCCTCCTCCCCACAGATGTCAAGGGTGTCTCAAGATGGCTCCCTGTCCCCCAGGGTCTGGAGCCTTCTGAGCAGCTTGGTGTCACAGAAGGAGGAGGTGTGGGTGAAAATGACACCACCTGAGGTCCCCACTCATCTCAAGAACTCTTCTCCCGGAGCTTAAAGGGATCCTGATAGACCTGGTCTTTGGGTTTCTGCTGTGATGAAACACCACGACCTAAGGCAACTTGCCAGGGAAAGGGTTTGTTTGACTCCCGCTATTCTATCACAGCCCATCTCTGAAGGAAGTCAGGACAGAGACTCAAGCAGGGCAGGAACCTGGAGGCAGGAGCTGATGCAGAGGCCATGGAGGGTGCTGCTTACTGGCTTGCTCAGCCTGCGTTCTCATAGAACCCAGGACTACCTGGCCCAAGTGTAGCTCTACCCACATAATCATCAATCAAGAAAGCACAGCACAGGCTTTCCCACTAGCCAATCTGATAATGGCATTTTCTCTTCCAAAGTGACTGTAGCTTATTTCAAGTTGACATTAAAATAATACAAATGATGATGATAATGATGATTAATAATAATAATAATAATAATAATAATAAACTAGCCAGCACAGACCTAAAGGGTTTGAGGCTACTTGGCTATTCCACAATTCCCGGCACAGGTATCCCTGGGAATGAGAGGTGACCAGGTTAGGTTCCCCCATTCCTAGAGAAAACTGCCATCCATTCCAGGATCCACCAAATGCCTGCAAGACTCTTCTCTACTGATATCCCCTAGATGACTCTCAGATCAGGAAAGAAAAAAAAAGATAAAGGGGAAGTTATAAATATCTGTGGCTCCCCAAAGACGGAAGGACCCACATGTCTCTTTTGTTCTTTCCGGAAATGTGGCAATGAAACCCAGGACCTTGTGCCTACAAAGCAAGTGCTCTCCCCAGGACCATCTCCAGGCTCCAATCAGTTCTAGACAGTCTGCCTCACAATGGGCATTGGCAGCTGCACCTGTCTGTGAGTTCCCACGGCACCTTGGCAGGAGGAACTCTCTCTCGGTGGGAGCACTCAGCTTTGACCCATGGGATCTAGGCACAGGTGTACTCAGCATGGAAGGAGCTGCCCATTCCTAGGTACCAATACCATTACAGGCTGTGTCCTAGCTTCCTTTCTGCTGCTGAGAACAAACTCTCTGGCCAAAAGAAACTTAGGGGAGGGAAGGGTTTACTGGGCTTACACTTCCAAGTGGCAGTCCAGCAGTGAGGGAAGCCATGGAAGGAACTTCCAGCAAGAACTTGAAACAGATGCCATGGAGGAATGCTGACTAGCTCTCTAGCTCATTCAGGCTCAGGCTCAGCTTAATTTCTTTTTCCACTTTGAAAGACATGGTCTCAGCCAGGCATGGTGATGCATATACGCCTGTAATCCCAGCACTGGGGAGGCACAGGCAAGCAGATCTCTATGAGAGAGTTCCAGGACAACCAGGAATACATAGTGAGACACTGTCTCACAAACAAAAGCAAGTATATAAAAATAAAATAAAGACATGGTCTCGCTGTGTAGCTCCAGCTGGCCTGGAACTTGCTATGTAGACCAGGCTGATCGCAAACTTACAAAGATCTGCCTGCCTCTGCCTTCTGAGCCAGAATGAAAGGCATGCACCACTCTACCTGGGTTTACAACCCAGGCCCCACTGCCTACAGTTAGGGCTGCCCACAAAGGACTGTGTTCTCCTGCATCAGTTAATAATTAGGATAATCCCCCACAGATATGCTCACAAGCCTATTCCTCAACTGAGGTGTTCCTCTCAGATAACTCTAGACTGTGTCTAGTTAACAATTAAAGTTAACTTTAGAGTAATTGGGAAGCCCCTCTCTCATCTTCATGGTGTCAGAAAAAGGAGGAATTCTCCATCTTTAGTTGTAAAAATAGAGAAGTTCAACTCCAGATAGAAGCTAGTTCAACAGGAAAATCAGGATTTGGGACACTAGCACGGGTCCTGTTTAGCTTCCATTATTTATTGCTCATCCATCCATTAGTCCTGAAGAGCAGACAGAGGAACAAACATTCAAATCAATCCCCTCAGCACACAGGTGGTTTAAGTGAGCATCTATAAAGCCAGAATTCCTACAGGGAGATGGGAAGGAAGCAGAAATAGGGAAATCCCAGAAGCTTGCAGGCCAGCTAGCCTGGGTGCAAACAAGAGACAAACCAGGTGGGGGGGGAGGACCAGCACCCAAGGTTGTCCCTGAACCTCTGCACATATACCATGGCTGATACACACCCACAATCACAAACATGACACATCTGCATACACAATCACACATACAATCACACACATGAATACATGTTCACACACATGAACACATGTGCCTACACAATCATACACACAATCAATCACACACCCAAATACATATTCAACACATGAATACTTGTACATACAGAACCACACGCATGAACACATGTGCCTACACAATCATACACACAATCAATCACACACCCGAATGCATATTCAACACATGAATACATGTACATACAGAACCACACACATGAACACAAGTGCATACACAATCACACACATTAACACATGTTCACATACATGACACATGCATACATTATCACTCACATGAAAACATGTGCATATGCAATCACACACAATCACAAACCTGAATACATATTTACATGCATAAACACATGTGTATGTACAGTCATGTACATACACATGCATGAACATAAGTGTGCCCACACGATCACACACATGAAAACACATGCACCCACAATCACATACATGAACACATATACACAATCACACATCACATGCAGAAACATACAAAAAAAAAGACCTTTTTAAAGTACCTTGTCAAAACCAGTGCCATATCCACCCACTTACCCTGCGATGCTGAGCTGAGGAAAAGCACTGAGTAAAAGAACACTTGCCTCACACTCACGAGGAGGCCTGGATTCAATCCCTAGCACCAGAGGAAACAAAGCAGAATTGCTCTTCAACAGCAACACACACACACACACACACACACACACACACGGGGAGTAAGACTGTCCACCTTAACTCTTGTCACAGACCGTGTTTAATGACAACAATGATTTAAGTGACAGCCCTCCTCGCACAGAAGCTGAAAGAACTGAATCGAGAGAAGAAGCATCAAATGAATCCCTTATAAACCCAAATTTAGCATCATTTCACAAGCCCACATCAACTTTTCAGAATGTCACATTCATGCTAAGTGAGACTCTGACCACTACCGTTTTAGCTGTGCTTGATTTTAAATGCATTTGGGATTTATTATTGTGCATAAAAAATATTAGAGAAAAAAACATTTTGTAGCTGGGGGTGTAACTCACATATTAGGGTCCTTGACTACCATGCATACTACCAGGCCCAGAGTTAGATCCCCAGTACCATACATGTTGGGTGTGATGATCTATGCCTGTAATGGAGGGGAAGGCAGACCCATCCTCATTCACATAGTAAGTTCCAGTTGTAGGAACCGGGACAGGCTCCTCGAGGTTCCCAACCATTTCGGGGAGGCAGGGACCATTAGAAACCTGGGCACATCCGCCTCTGCCCATCTTGGGCTCCTTGAAATCCCATCTCAAAACAATAGTAAGAAACTGAGCTGGAGGTAAGCTCAGCAGCTTCGGAGGACTCCCGCTTGGTTCCCAGCACTTTTGCTGGGCCACTCACAATCACAGGGAACTCCAGTTCCAGGGGAATCCAGTTCCCTCTTCCGGCCTCCACTGGTACCTGGCATGCTCATAGTACTTACATACAAGCAGTCAAAACACTCATATGCATAAAACAAAATTTAAAAATAATGGTGATGACAATTTGGCTCAACTCTACAACATTTTGAAGAAGACTCTTCAAACTTAAGGGGGGAAAATCACTCTGCAGTATTTACCCACTTAACCCCCTATGGCTTATCTTAAGAAATGCACGTGTGCAGGGCCCAGGACTGATTGCCAGGGAGGATCCAGTTGAAATACACTTTCAACCAACTCCATTAGCATCGTTCTTTCTGTGTAGTGAGAACCCAAACTGTGGTTCAGATCTGAGGAGTCACTTTCAGTCAACTAGAGGATGGATTGCCCAATCAACTAGCACCATGTATCACCATGTATTTCTCTCTCTCTCTCTCTCTCTCTCTCTCTCTCTCTCTCTCTCTCTC
>LOEQ01001782.1:126903-141355 GCA_001685075.1 Bramus lutescens
GGTTGGTTGGTTGGTTGGCTGCTAGGTTGGTTGGTTGGTTGGCTGCTAGGTTGGTTGGTTGGTTGGTTGGTTGGTTGGCTGGCTGGCTGGCTGGCTGGTTGGTTGGTGAGTTGGCTAAATACAGGGTTTTGCTAAGTAAGTCCTAGCTGACCTGACAATGACTACATACGTAGCCTGAGCTGGCCTCCAACCTGTGGCAATTCTCCTGCCTCTGCCTCCTGAATACTAAAGTTACAGGTTCACAATGCCATGCCCAGATTTACTCTGTCCGGTTTGTTTGCTTTGGGGGTCTTGATTGGTGTTTTGTTTGTTTGTTTCTGATTGATTGGGGGGACGGGTGTGTATTTTGTTTGGTTTGGTTTGGTTTGGTTTTTGAGACAGGGCCTCATATGCAGCCTTGTCTGGTCTTGAACTCACAGAAATATAGTTGCCTCTGACTCCTGGGTACTTTAGTTAAAGGCCTGCATCACCACGTCCAGCTGCTGTTTGCTTTCATAAGAACAAAAGCAACTGCCATGACCATCATTTATTATCAATTGAAGGATTTAACTGTGTAACTTGGCTGCCACAGATAACAACTTTTCACTCAGCAAATTCAGAAATATGGATCTGTATGAATAACTGTATTTGCATTCTTTAGAAAAATATTTAATTTCATAAATACTCTTTCCTTTACACTGGCATTCCCCTTAATTCTAACTGTTGAGAATCTAGATACCCTACAAATAAGAGGTCTTTGAAATGTATTTCTGCCTGAAATTCTAGAACATTCTGTCCTCTGGCTAATAAACTAGAAAGCCCTTTATGCTGTAAGTCTACTGCAGGATAGCATCCATGTCATCCTGACTTACTGAGACCCTTGGAGGTAATGCAGCAGGTGACAACGCACAGATGCATTAGCAGCGTGTCAAAGGACAATCTGATCTGCACACAGCGCTTAAGGCACCTTCTTCCCTTGGCCCCACAAACTCAGGTGAGCCCAGGGATGTTTCTGGATAGTTGACATGGCCGTTGGTTTTCATGCTTCTTCTGGAAGCAGCCGTCCAATAAATACATACCGGACCCTTACACCAGTTCCACAGCAAACAAAGCTGTGCGTGGGTTCTGCCTTTGTGGATCTCAGGGTGTGGAGGAGCTGAGAAATGTTAGTCGAGCAGTCTCACTAATGAGTGTATTTATAAATTCTGACAAAATGCATGAAAGACAAAGTCATGGCCCATGCAAGCAGAGATGGTAAACCAGGTTAATCTGCATAAAAGGAGGAGTTGAATTGTTGGTCAATTATGTGAAGGGAGATGTAAGAGATTCTGACAACATTGTAACATGTGCAAAGGCCCTGGGGTAGATTCTATTTTGATCAACTACACTAAAGTGTAGACAGAAAGAGATGACAGTACTAGCAAGGAAGGTCAGAGCTAGAACACCCAGGTACTGTAGTATGCTACGGTCCATCAACAAAAGAAAGCCTTAAGTGTTCCTGAGAGCAACTCTGACTCCATGCCTTGACGTTTCTGCTTCACTGACTAAATGATAAATGGGTGTGGAGTACAATTGCCTGATTTGTCTGGTTTGAAAATAAGAAATGGAGTCATCCCAAAAGGCCTGTGGGTGATTAGGGCAAACCAAGAGGTGAAAGCTGAAAAGAGGACATTAAGATCCACTGAGGGGCTGGTCAGGGGAGGAGCCATTAAGACAGGGGCAAAAAGCTAGGAGAACACGGAGCTGGAGGCCAAACAAGGGCTGAGAGATGGAGAGAGGCCTGACAAGCCAAGGCTTTCAGAGATCACAAACAAGTTCTCATGTATCCAGCCTGCGCCTTCAGAGACGTGACTAAGGAAGCTGAGTCAACAGCCATGGTAAGACGCACTGGCATAAGACGCACTGGCGTTACCCTCACCAACATCACGTATTCTAAAACATAAGTTATGTGGAAACCCTTCTGTGGTGGTGAATACTGTCAACGTGACAAGATCTGGGAAGACCCACCCTGAATGTGACCAGCACCATTCCAAGGGCTGATGTCCTGGACTGAAGACAGGGGTGAGCACCAGCCCAGCACCAGTCTTTACCTCGCTGTCTTCTGAGGACAGAATGTGAGCAGCTGGTTCATGCTCCTGCCTTCCTTTCTCCACCGCCACAGGCCATGCTCTCTAAATCTCTGCCTCCCTACATGGCTTTTGCCAGGTGTTTTGTCACACAACAAGAAACACGCCTAGTACATCTTTTTTACTGATACAGAAACCACAGAGTGGAAAAGCAGCTCAACCTGGGTCTGCAGGCAGAGGGTGGCAGAGCCAGGCTCTTCTGGCCCCCTCTTTCTCCTGTCTGCCTTCTGCTCTTGTTCCCTTTCCAGGAGGGCCAGCTCGCTGAAACCCAATATTACGGCACTCATTTCACTCACAAGCTGAAAGAAGCAAACCTGACTAGACAAAACCAAAACCCACTGAGTGCAACCACCATGCCACGCCATGCCACGCCATGCCACGCCATGTCACACTCCCCACTTACTTCTTTGATTGTGGCGTTTCTTCCCCTCCAGGAAAACCACCATCTTCCTCCCTTTTTGGGCATCTTATCTCTCATGATGGATTCCACAGTGGCCTGTTTTAAATGGATGGTAACATAAATAATGGAACCAAAAAAAAAAAGAAAAGAAAAAGAAAGCATCAACTTAGCATACTCGAAACAACAGAAAATGTACTTGCAAATTAAAGGTGGTGGAAGAAATAAATAAAAAATAAAATATAACGCAACATACTGTGGGTGGACTGAAAATTTTAGAAAGGCAAAACCTAATGGCATCCAAAATCACGTGAAGGTAACTGAGGCACGAAGACTTAAGAAGATGGGAAAAGAACCAATGAACAACAAACAAAATACAACACAATAACAACAGGAAAGAAAGCATTAGAAATCATTAGTGGTTAGTAGATCTTAAGTTTTCAAATTAAAATAGCTAACTGATTACGATGCTACTAGCCTCAGTATGATGATGACAAAATAAAACAGGAAGCAAAACATGGCCACTATGGTGCAGAGTCCAGCAGCCATGAACAAAATATACAGGCTTTCGTTGTCGTCATTGTTGTTTTAGGTAAACATGTCTCCAAAGCTCAACCGACTAAACTTTAGCAAGTTGATTTAAAAATCAAGAGTTAAAAATAAAATTCAAATGCACAGCTTGAATATGTCAAAGTGTAATGAGGGAGATTAAATATGAAATAATAATTTTATAAACACTCCCAGAAAACAACATCTACCTTAAGGCTATTTTAGGGCCCAGGTAAATGCTATATGATTTTCCTTCTTCCGTTTAGATGGATTCTAAGTAGCTATTACCTCAATCAGTGAAGAAAGACTTAGCCTTTCAACCTAACAGGTACAGTAGACAGATGCTTCACAGGTTAAGCCTCAAATAAGCAATTCATATTTCAAAGCTCTTCCACTGGCACAGGAGACAAAGGGGGCCCAGGGAAATGCAAATCATGCATACGATGTTCAGGGACAGCACGAATCTATTGTCCACTCCCCCCCAACACACATACACACCCCAAATCTATCCACAGGTAACAAGCCCCAGGCAGAATCTAAGGTTCTTTTGAAGAGTCAGCAAACAAAAGCAGCAAAGAAAACTCCTGGACAGGGTTACAGCAAGTAGACGCTAGTCCTAAAGGGTGTTAAGTCTACAGTGATCTTAAAGGCCCAATGTCGGATTATGAGCAAATTTCACTGAAACAGGAAATCTAAAGTTCAGATTAAGAAATGAACCTAAACTCACAGATAAATGGAACAACCACCAGGAGACATCAAGCAGAAGGCCACCACTGAGGGACACCAGGGTAACCCTGAGATGACTTTCAACTGTTTTGGACCCTGTAAGTCGAGCACCTGCCGCCTCCCTCCAAACTGTGGTCCAGAACCAGGCAGCAACGTGTTCAGGGAGGCTTTCGGAGAAAGGCGGACTCAGTTCCTGGGACAAAACCCCACTTGGACTGCGCCATTCACGATCGTCCCGTGGCTCTGCCAAGGACCATTTTAGAAGTGATCATATGCTGGGCAAAGGAACATAAAGAACCTGTCCTGCCCCCATCCCTACTCTGGATGTTGTTGTGTAAGGAAATGTGTGAAGCAGGGTCACCAAAAGTCACAGAGCATTCGTGCAACCTGCCAACCATTACCTCTATTATCATGTAAGACACTAAACCCATAATATCTAAGCTACTAGTTATGTTCCCTACAACAGAAAGGATCCTACTCAGTAACCATGTCGGGTGGATCAACTTGAGTCCCCAAATCTCCCTCAATTACTCTCAAGACAAAATACAGATGGATCAAAGATTTAAAATAAAAGGAAGGACTAGAAGAAAATACAAACGAAGATGCAAGACCATTTTAAATGTGCTAGCAATGTATAATACAGACTAAATGCTACATAAAAAATCATTTCCATGTTAGGGAAACACCGTTAGCAGAACCCCAAACCCCTAACCCACGAGATCATAGCCCTCGGGGACTGTGCTGTCCTGCAGCCTGAGTGCCTCCTCCTCTGTAAGCTACATCTCTATCCCACTTAACTCTTTTTCTCTTTACTATGTGAGCCTTAAAAACCATATCCTGGGCTGTGGATACAAGAAGGAACCTGGCAACAATGTAATAAAAATCATTTTACAGAACATGCCCCCAGACAGGTCCACAGATACAGAAAAGGACTACCAAACACCATTCCCAATCTATAGCACGCACAACCTTGGAGAGGCAAGCCCAGACTGAACATTGAGATTTGACCTCCAAGAACCTCAAACTCTGGAACTACCTGACAGACTGCAACAGGCATGGCCGCCAAGCACAAACCAGTCTAAAACTGTGATTCTACAGCCCAAAGAACGGGCCCATACTGTAGAAGGAAGATGGAACATGGAAGAAATGAGCAATTCCAGGCAAGCAGAGGAGGAGATGAACTGGTGGGTCTGACCTCCTCATTCAGCTCTGGTATATAGCCACCTCGTTCTCACATACAGCCCTGAGTGACTCCAGCAACATCTTCATTCAGCCTTGCCTTACCCCCCATCTTCACCTCTGCCTCCCCATCCTCACTCCTGCCCTTCCATCCTTACCCCGCCTTCCCCATCCTCACCCCTTCTTCCCGATCCTTACCCCTGCCTTTCTCATCCTCCCCATCCTCACTCCTACCTCCCTCATCCTCACCTTTGCCTCTCCCCATTCTCAGCACTACCTCCCACATCCTCAGCCCTGACTCCCAAATCTTCATCTCTGCCTTCCCATCCTCACCCCTGCATCCCCCATCCTCAGCCCTACCTCCCCCTGCTTCCTCCCATCCTCACCTCTGCCTCTCCATCTTCACCCCTGCATCCCCCATCCTCAGCCCTACCTCCCCTGCTTCCTCCCATCCTCACCTCTGCCTCTCCATCCTCACCCTTGCCCTCATCCTCACCNGCTCCCTGTCCTCACCCCTGCCTCCCCCACCCTCACCCCTGCCTCCCCATCCTCACCCCTGCCTCCCTTTATCCTCATCCCTGCCTTCACAAACCAGGCACAGGGCTGGCTTCTTAGCAAGGCCTGAGGACAGTGACATCTCCTGCATCTGACCCAATGCCAGCCCCCAGTGTTCCACAACTAAACTTTCTCTCCTCAGCCTCACTTGGTTCTGCACTCTGGTGTCTGCCCCTTCTCTGCCGACTTGTAATCCCCACACAGGAGGTGTTGGGAGTGGGATTGTGGGTCTACAATGCCATGATTTTCGAGGCTTGGCCTGGTGAGGAAGGGAAGCATGATCAACACGCACAAGAGATCTGGAACACTGTTGTGAGCATCGAGACACCATGGCCTCGGGTTTCTAAAGTCAAATCAAACTGTGATCCTCCTATTCACCTGCTCCTCCTTGGGCCCCCTTTCTTAATTGTGTTGGCGCTCACCTTTGGCAAAGGTTTCTGGAAAGCCTGCATCGCCAGAAGCAGAGGAGCTGCTGTTGTCCAGTTGTAATACCTAACAAGATGAGGAGACACGTCACAGTGAGGCGGGGACAGCCTTTCTACTGTAATATGGAGTTCTGTAGAAAGGCTGGGGGGCCCAGTGAGGTCTTTTAACAAACGCAGTGTGTCTCCTCCCTTCCCAGCCCTCCATACTGACCCTATCTACACAGTGCCTCTCTTTCTCCTGTTCACCTCACAGCCATGCTGAGGGTGAAGGGTCAGCAGCAGACAGGGCCATAGGGTGAACATACGAACATGCCAGGCAGCAGTCACTAGCTGGACAGTCCCCTGCTTGACTACTCTTAGCCATGTCCTACTGAACTTCATGGAAAGGGACAGACAACTCCATACATAGCACTTCCTCTCCAGGATGAAAGTCCACCAACAGTCTTTAGAGCCGCTCACTGCATACCACAGACTGAGCTCCAATGGTGAGTCTCTGTGCTACAGACCGTGCCCTCAGACCTAGGACTAGACAGGGTCGGAGTCCCACAGTTGGAGCACCAGGCTTAACAAGGTGGATTTCAAGGTCTGGCACAGACACATACTAACACCCACAAGGTGGGGCTGGGGAGCCAGCTCAGTAGATGCAGGACCTGCCATCATGAAAACCTAAGACCCTGATTTCAGATCCCCAGCACCCACACTGAAGAGCCAGGCCTTGTAATTCCAGTGCCGGGAGGTGGAGACAGGAAGATTCCTAGGACTTGCCTGTCTTCCAGTTAAGCCAAACCAGCAAGCTCCAGTTCAGTGGTTTGACAAAAACTAAGGTAGAAGGTCGGGCACTATGGCAAACACCTTTAATCCCAGCCACTAGAGAGGCAGAGGCAGGCAGATCTCAGTGAGTTCGGAGACAACATAGTCTACAGAGTTCCAGGACAGCCAGGGCTACATAGAGAGACCCTACCTCAAAGAGTAAACCAAAACCAAAGAAGAAAAACAGGTAGAGTGATCAAAGACAATGTGGACCTCTGGTCTCCACAAGCCCACATACACATGCACGCACACACGCATGCATGCACACTACAAGACTCTCAATGATCTAGCCCAGCAGCTGCACGTGGACATAGAAATTTACAAATAATAAAGGCAATAACTAAGTTTAACAAGACTTCATTAAGGCTCGACAGAAGCAGTTCTGTTCCACTACCAAACAGACTGTCAGCAGGAACTCACTTATTACCAATCTTGACCACGAGATTGGGGTCATCGATGATAGCGGGGTTGTCTGCAAACTGCTGATACGACACAGCCTGTTCCAGGAACGCATCTGTGGCAGCAGGATGGGGGGAGAGAGAAATCACGAGTTTTTTAGAGAAACAGGCCAGTTTTCAGCTTGCTTATTCCCACGTGTGTGTCTGAGTTTACAAATTGGAGTTCCTTGGACAAGCCTACAAATCCTACAAAATGCACTTGTAAAGAGAGCTCGAGCTTGGTTTTCTGTTGTTATTTTGTTGTTGTATTTACATGCCTGGGATGGGGGTGGGGAGGACCTCTTCTGACATCAGCAGACATGTGGGGCATAGAGCCTGCATACAGAAACAGTCATGTTCTCCAGGGACACTGGCTTGAGTCACTTCTGTTGTGGAGACTTGTGACTGGATTCTAACCTCAATGATCTCCGCCCTCCCAGCATCTTCCTGATGGTCATGGCCACTTCCCAGGGGGTCCCAAAGATGGGAGAGGATGGCAGTCAGCATCCTGCTCAAAGCAAAGGCTTGATCACTGTCATCTATGTAAAAGGTGGGAGCCAGGGCGGTGTAAGGCCTGACGCTGCCTATGCTCAGGAGTATAACAGACCAGTGGTCAGAGCTGTGGTCTCAGACAATGTGAAGGATAAAAGGAACAAGTTGTGAGGAAGGGCTGGTGGCACCCAGGCTGGAATAAGAGGACCCAGTTCTGTGCATAAGAAGTCTGCAAAGCCTTAGAGGGACTTCACGGTGGTCACTAGGGCAGGGAGGGGAAGTAGTGCAGTCGCTAAGAGCATGGTCACTCCCTGCTTAAAANAAAAAAAACAGAGGAAGCAGTGGTGGAGGGAAAAGGGGGCAGAGGGAAATTAGGTCTGGTTCTAGAATTCAAGAGCCCATAGCTGCTGTTACACCAGCTGGGGGTCTCAGGCACCACTCATCATGGACCTATCACAAGGTGGTCAGCTGTCACTTTCCAGTACGGCAGGTGGAATGCACAAGTCATCAAGGCCTACCGGCATGGCAGCCTCAACACCCAGAGGGGAAACGTTTGCAGAGTTGCCCATACTGACTCAACCTTCCTCCCCTCCTCTACAGCCCCACAGATTTCACACACGCACCCAACGCTCTGTTATAGAAGACTGATGTGCCCAACTCACGCTCCCCTCCTCCCACGGCCTCCACCCTCCTCCCCACACCTGCAAGCTCACCATGAACATTCTTCAGGCCTGGCCCTGGACACAGGGTATAGGGTAAAAGAGCTGTCAAAGAAATCCACTCTGGCTCTGAAACCAGAGCCAGTGAAAGAAATCCACCCTGGTTCTGAGACCTGAGCCAGTGAAAAACATACTTTAGCCCTGAACCCAGAACCAAAGAAACTTGCCCAGACTCTGAAACCCGTACCAAAGAAACATTTTTTTATCCCTAGAGTCAGAGTCAGTGGAAGAAATACTCCCTGGCCTCAAAACTAGAGCCGAAAAGCTTTAAAAGGCCAGAGAAAGAAACAGTTTGGCTCTGAGATCAGCCATCTCTGCCCCAAACCAACTAAACTAACCAATCCCTGAGCAGGGAAAAACTAACCATTCCCTCGTCTCCCTGGAAAAACTCTGCCCCTATATATGCCCTGGGCCTGTTCAGTTTGAGGTTGCTCTTCTTCCACCCTGGTAGAGGCAGCCATTCTCCTGGATTCTTCCCTCACAATAAATCTCTTGAATGAGGTTTGGGTGAAGACTTTCTTTCCCCAGGGCAGAGCAGAGAAGAGCAGAACACTTTGGTTGGGGAAACCGTCCCACAGGAGCTTGTTACAACTTCGCTGGGGAAGTCAGAGGCGGAGGGAAGCCAAGCAGGGCTGCAGGGCAGTGAGATTGGAGCCTTCTGCTAGCAGCGCAGAGTTGAAATTGTTACAGCTTTGCCGGGGAAGTCAGAGCTGAGCTGAGTGGAGAAACCTTCCCATAAAAGCCCTCTCCTGCCGGAACAGAGCTGACACATTGGGGAAGCCTTCCTTCCCTAGAGCAGAGCTGTAAGATGCTAAGCTTACTGTGGCCTGTGCTATTCCCTGGCTCCTGACCGCCAGAGCCCTCTTCCACCTGAGCCATAACACTGAGTATTCCTTGACTCCCGACTGCCAGGATCCCTTTCCTTCCGAGCGGTGACACTTCCACAGGTGGCACCTGATTGTGCTCAATGATCACCTCTGAGGATAAATGCCCCCAGCAGCATTCCTGAAGGCCCTTGCACCCTGTCCTGCATTCTGAGGACAGCTAACTGCAGCAGGACACGTCTGGGGCCAGAGAACACGAACCTTCTGTGCGCTCATCAACCACAACCATGAACTAAAGAGACACCTCAGCTCCAGGGCCTTCTGCCCAACGACCACTAGAGGGCGCTGTCCCATAGAACATAGTACCTTTGGTGATATCTCTGTGGTCACTGAGGCCGCCGCAGAGGGAGATGGCTATGGACGGCAGGTCCCTCAGGCCATCCGAGGTACTCTCCACACCACTGTCGACGCCGGAACTGCCCACAGACTGTGGGGACTGGTTGGCTGACCTGGCTCCATTGTCACAGGCTTGTTTGGGGAGCCCAGCAGGATCACCACTGGAAGGAGGGGAAAGAGAAGCTGTTCTGAGCACCACCATCCATCCTCACTCTGACTGTTACATCAAATGACCCTCCAGAAAGCCGTGACACCTCAGAGAAGCAATTACTAGCTCCTCGGGGCAGTGTTGCCATCAAAACATCGGTAAAGACAGCAAAGTCAAATGAACCATCTCTGGAGGGCCTGCCACAGTCTCCTGTGACACTCCAAACCCATATGAACCCTTGAGAAAGCCTGTGCCTAGGAGGTCATTGTTATCCACTAGCACTGGCCCCTGCCCCGTGTGCCATATCCCAAGGGAGCTAAGGCTGGGTGCCCCAAGCACTGAATGAATCCCTCCAAGGAAGACCATACGGAGGTCTCTCTCTCTCTTGGATTGTGCACTAGTCACTGCAACCCAGCCTCTGACTCCTTCATGAGATAGCACTGAGCTCACATTCCTGGAAAAAAGGGTAGAGGGCAGTCACATGTGTCCATCCATTCCCCCTACCCCCCTCAACCCCCTATCCTCTCCTACACACACACAGATACACACACACACACACACCAAGTCTTACACAGCACACGGAGCTGAGGCTGTGCCCAGATTAACTATGAGCCTCCAGTGTCCCTGCTTCACCTATCAGCCAAGATAAACTGAGCTCTTCTCCAACTACAGAAAATGGTTATCAGGGACAAATGTGATGGCTTAACCCCGCAAACCTAGCCATCAAGAAGCTGAGGCAGGAGGACCACCACATGTGCAAGGACACCCTAGACCACATGGTGAGATTCTATCTCGAAAGCAAAGAATAAATTAGCTTGAGCAATGAGAATAACTTTTACTTCTTGGGGAAATACAGGGCTGCCACATCAGGGTCCATGTCCGTGAGGTCATCCAGATACACGCCATCAGCTCCCAGGTGTCGACTCCTCTTATCTGAAAGAGTGCAAGGAGCAGGTCAGAAATCGACTCACGAGTTCCCATCCCCAGGAAGAGCACCTGAGCCCACAGTGCAGATCTGTTCCCTGGTAGCATCGCCGCCCCCAAAGCCACACAGTGAGAGAAGCCAGCAAGTACATCACTGAAGTACCGGCAGGGTCCAGCACTCCCTTCCGCCTAGTCCAGAGAGAGCAAGAACTCAGCCTCAGGCCTCGTCCACAGAGGGCCATGATCACCGTGATTATTAGTTGCGGATGACAAGTCCTCTCCTGAATACGTCCCTCAGGATGCTCTGAGGCACAGCATCCCTACAGCTGTGGGTCCCTGTGCACCATGTCCACAGACTTCCTCTCTTCTCCCTACTGAGAACTGTGTAGCTGGTTCATACAAACCCAGGGTGTTGTACCACGTGACCTGGCTAACCAGGGTGGGGCTCGGCATCACTAGCCAGCATGGATGGTGAGCTGACAAGGCCGGGGAAGCATAGAAAGATCTCTACCAGTGCTAAATGTGTCTGGCCCACACCAGACAAGGGGCTCTGTCTCCTCACTTTGGCAAGAGAGCACAGATTAAAGACTCAACATGACAGATGGCATGGATGTAGGTCTTCTCTGGTTTAGTTCAAACTTTGCGTGGAGCTGCATTGCCTCTGGTGTGGGCAGCGAGCCTGGGGGTAAGCTGGGAGACCCAGGCTCGGCTCCGTACCTTTCTTTCTGGAAGGGGAGTCTGTCTTGTTCATTGTCTGTGTTGTGCTAGCGGCTGGGGGCTTGAGTTCTTCGGCCACGAGTAACGGTGGGGCCGCAGCTCCTAAAGCCTCAAGATCCTCCTCGTTCACAAACTGCATTTCCATCTGCGCCTTGCTCTGGTGAAGCAGCGGACCCTGGGCCAGTGTTGGTGACTGGTCACTAAAGGTGTCTGAAGACTCACTATGAATGGCCTGAAAGTGAATTTTATCAGGAATCTTCCAGCTCCCTGAGGGACTGGAGTCTTTCATCTTGTGTGGAGAAGATGACTAGAAAAAAGGAGAGAAAGAGGAGAGTTGAAAGCCCCGGCAAAGAGCCAAGCTGAGGCACCAAATGGCAAGAGGTCAGAATTAAGGATTTGTGATGGACTCTCCAACCTCAGAACAGCCTGGTGGGTCCCACACCTGCCTAGAGAACACAAGGTCACAATTCCCACAGCAAACATGCTTCCAGAGCAGACAGCACAGTCCTGGTGTCATATCCCTCCCACGGCAAAAGCCACACCAAACACACCTGGCTCCCAGGCTTTCACCTCCATTGCCAAGACTGAGGGCTGGACAGCACACGTGGTCTTTGAGGGGGATGGCAGGGCACTGTGGGAGCTGTGGACACTTGGGGTCCAACACCGAAGATAAGCAAGAAGACACTATGGCTGGCACTCTGACTCAGGGCATCTCCACCAGGGTGTGCTGTACTGAGGAGCACCCCGCCCCCACCCCACACTCGCCAGCTCCCACGAGCCCTGTGTGCGCCCTACAGCTCTTTGGTTTCCTTATTTTCCTTGTTCTCCTCAGAGTCGAGGCAGACCTCAGTTACGTTTACGGCTAAGAGTAAAAACCAAGAAAGCACAAGGAAGAAAGACAACATCAGCTGACAAACAAGAGTGAGAGGGGCAGGGAGGTGAATGATGGGCCAATGGGAAGTTGTCCTCACGGGGAGATACTCTACAGCAATGAGAACAAATGCATTGTGTCTGTGCAGGACGGGTGGGGGGGGACTGCAAAAGTAAGTAGTCCCTGTGCTTACAGGGCAAGAGGGAGGGCAGTCAGCACAGGCGGCGCTCTGAAGGCTCTCCATCTCCATGCTTCTGGCCACCCCTCTGGGACCAGGATCAGGCTGCACAGACACACACACTGTGGAAGTACAAAGCTGCATACGTCAAACCTGCAGCTCTCCAGACACATGAATCCCACTTCAATAAAGCTTCTCCCCCAAACAGTGACTGACGAGGACCTGGTGGTGATAGGCTTGCACAAGAGGTGAGTTTACCACGCAGGGACCCACAGTGACAAAAAAATGTAGAAAACCAGAAACTGATGCTCACGAGCAGGCCTCCTCCCTATCTGCTATCCCTGGATCCCTCACAAATGTTACAGGAGGTTTGCGGTTAGAGCCACCTTGCCAGAAGGGGCTGCTCTGCCCCTTCACTATCACTTGTGACACATACTGGAAGTGCATTTGTTCAAAACAAACAGACAGAGAGCCCTGTAACACACATTCACCGAGTCAGAACCCCAGCTGTACATCCCTTTGCAAGGCTGGGATACTAACTCCATGCAGTCGGAGCTAACTCAGAAATCTTCAGTGTGCTGCAGAACAGAGATTAAAAGGTTACCTTGGCAGCCTGCGGCAATTCACCCCAAAGCCAGAGCATTTCCAGGTTACTCTTTGGTGTCGACCTGTCTGCAGACTTACTGACCAATTCGGAATCGCTCTTTGGTGTTGAGGGACGGGAGCCTGAAGGACTTAAGAAAACACAAACCCATCATTCGAGTGAGAAAAGAAAAATCTTTGTCCTATTTTTGTTCCAGAGTTCCACCTAGAAAATAGATCTCTGCTGCTGTTCCCTTCTGACAATCCCTCCTTTGGCCACCAGAGGTCAGTGTGCACCATGTCCAACAAGGTGACCAGCCTTGGAGCCAAATTAAGAAAAAATGAGGAGCTATATTTTGGGAGGAGTAGGTGAATAGAATCAGAACTTGAAACTCTCATAACTAATAAAAGGAGGAGAGAAGAGGAGGAGGAAGAATCAGAGAGGAAAAGGAAGAGGGAAAGCAGGAGAGAGGCTCTTGGGCACAAAAACGCTGTCCTATGCCACACCTGGCTCCCCCATGCTCCCATCTTCCTATCAAACAGCTCAGCTTTTAGCCAGGCGCAAAAGGGTCCCCCAGCTGATGCTGCATCCCAGGTTAAACACTGGCTTTGAGAACAGAAAAACATCTTGTGTGCCAACTTCATTACATTGAATCACGAGGCAGCTGTCTCCAGGAACACATCAAAAGGCTTTTTGTGGACCCAGCACGCTGCTCTCTCTCAGGCCAGCAGGGACAGCGATGCACCTCACTTCCACACAGCTCGGTTTCACGTCTAACACTTGAACCAAGTCCTGTGTCTATCCAGCCAGATTAATGGGCTACGAGAATCAACTTAGGGCCACATTCTCTTCTCAGACACCAAGCTGAGAGGCAGGAAGAAGTGGTACCCAATTTCTTCTCTCACAGCTCTTCCTCAAGGAGAACACGGCAGCCTTTTATACAAAGCAGGAAGCAGCTTCTCAGCTGCCCCATCTGTGTCCGCATCCCCCACTCTCCCACCCCATTCCCACTACACTGAGTCTCACTTATCTAAGTTCCATCTCCAACTCAAGATGGCGTTTCCTGCCAGCACAAGCAGAGGTCCCTTGGCAGTGCGCACAACACCGCGGCCACGTGTAACCTGTATCTATCTGAGAGATTTTCTACATGGCTAGCCTGGCCCTGACATGTCCCCGAGGACAGACTACAGGCTGTGTGGCCCTCATTTTACACTGATGTTTAGGACCCCTTTCCCTTGGCCCCCGCTGACCACTGATTGTTTCAATGAAAGCACCCTGCCATGGGACAACCCTCATGTTCTAGCCCTGTCTGTGGGGGAGGAGGCTCCTGGTACATCATAGCATGAGAAATTCTACAATGGTCCCATACAACACATATTACACACACACACACACACACACACACACACACACACAC
>LOEQ01001782.1:164028-184734 GCA_001685075.1 Bramus lutescens
AGCACAGGAGCCAGGCTTCCCAACTCAACCATCAGCCTCTACACAAGCAGGGACGAGAGCCAAAACCACCCACACACCCACACACAAAACCCGTGACAGCAGAAGCCATGTCAGCAAACAGGAAGCTCTGTCAACAAGGGGAACCAGACACACTGGGATCCTTCAGCCTTTCTGGGGATGCTGCAAAGTTCTCTTGCCAGGGTGCTTATCAGGCCTTAATCATTATGCATCCCTAAACTGCTTTCATTCATAAAACACGTAGTATGAAAACAAGGGGTGGGCCGTTCATGTCTGAACCCTCATGGGTCGCTATCCACTCCTCTAAGGACCGTTACAGGCTCACCCTCCCAACAACTTCACTACCCTGTGGGAAGCCACTGTGTCCCCCACTCCCCAGACCAGCCCTGCCCAGGGCTTTCCTTTCCCACTTCCTTTCCATAGGAGGGTGGGTGTCTGCAGCAACTACTGGAACACAAATTAGCAGGCAGCCACCCCGACTTTAACCCCCTCCCCATTACTTAAGATGACTTCCAATGCGTTGCTTGTCACTCTACATTCCCCTGGCCTTCCCCATGCAAAAACGGTCTGTCGCCCAGGCTGGTGGAGAGGCAGGCCTAGCGACCACCACATGGCAAAGCAGCGCGGAGGCCTGCAGGGTAACCTGAGAATCAGGGTTCCCAGCTCGCCGCCACCCTGCGGAGCTGTGCCCTTGGGCACGGAGGTCAACCTCCCAGTCTGACCTCAGTATCCAGGGCGGCAAAGGCTAAATCCTAAGTAAGCAGGCCCCTTGGGATGGGTCTCATCTGGGTCCCAGCCGCCCCCCACCCGTGGGGTCCCTGCAAGCTCGTGCGCTCCACGATAAGGCCCGGGATGCGAGGCGGCCCTCATAGCCTCCTTGCGGGTCCCCACATCCCAAGAATGGGCCTCAGGGTATGATCTAGGACCCAGGTCCCCACTGCTACTCACCAAGAGGAACTGCACGCAGGGCCGCCTTTGTATGCAAACACCAGGCCTGAAGCTGCTGTCAGTTTAGAGCAAAGTGAGGGGCGGGGCCTGAACGGGGGCGGGGCTTGTAGGGCGGCACCAGGGGGGACTTCGGAGGAGCTGTGTAGCTGGGGTGCTTCCAGGGCCCACTACCTCCCCATCCCACCCCAGCCTTCCATAGACTGGGCTGTCTGCCTTGGCTTTGCGGAGCGTAGGGACCCTGTGTCTCCTCCCTAGAGCCGAAGTCTTCCTACTCCAACAGCCTGACCCCTTCTTGACCTTATTGCTGTTCACACTTAGTCCTCTCCTTGATGTGCTGTGAGCCGGCCCACAACCTACACTCTCGGTGCCCCCACACCCTACCAGGGAGCAAAAGCCAAGAAAAAATATGAGTAACAAATGACGCCAAGCCTGGTGGTGGAATGGGCCGAGTCAGATCAAGTCACTCTCAAGTGTTGCTGAAACCCCAAAGGACAGTAAGTTAAAGTCTTGCTTTTCTTTGGAGACAGGGACTCCTATGTCCCAGGCTGGCCCCAAGCTTCCTATGTAGCCCAGGAGGACCCTGAACTTCTGATCTGCCTGTCAGCTCCCAGGTGCTGAGATTACAGGCAGCCTCCAGCATGCCTAGCTTAAACCCTCAGTGGAGTGAGCCCAGGGATTCTGTGGGCTAGGCAAGTGCTCTACCAGATGAGACACATCCCCAGCTAATAAACATCAAGATATATATAGATATAGATACATGTGTGTGCAAATATATAAATATATACATATGTGTATGCACGTATGAATGTCTATAAAGACCCGCCAGAGAGGCAGTGCTTTCTAGGGAATGACTGCAGAGACCCAGAAAGAAGGTCTTGTAGGCCACAGAGAGAATCGGAGTATCATAATGGGGTTGTATGACAGGAGTGAACACCTGCTCACAGNTCAGAGACTGCTGAGATCACAGATGCACACCCCTACACTGAGTTTGTCGGGTGTTGGAGATCGAAGTCAAGGATTATACACGCCAGGCAAGTATTCTACCAACCAAGCTGTGGCCCCAGTCCAATTGCTCACTTGTGAGGTCCAGACAGACCTACAGGGGAACTGAGCCAGGCTGAGCTGGCTCCACCCAGGAGCTCTGGAGGCAAATGTGGGGGGACTGGGAGATCAGCAAGGACAGGGTGAGGACGTCCTAGAGATCAAGCACGGTAGGGTGGCTCTGCTGTCAAGCCAGGTGTCTGGAAGGGCTCCAGCACTTGGGGCAATTCTTAACCAGCCACAAGAACAGTCACCACTGCCCACGAATTCCTGAGGCTCTGGGCCCCAAAATGAAGGCATCCTGACCCCTCCCCCGCCCTCCAGGCTTTACAGAAAGCAAGTCCTTTACGGGACACTTAAAAAAATTATTTTTAATTATTCAGATCTAAAGGGAAGATTCTGAAGACATAAAATTCAGCCCAAAGCGCCCTTACCCCACCACCACAAATGAACCTGAGGATTGGTGTGCACACGCGCACACACACGTCACTTTTTTCAGAAACATTCACTAAGTCACTGTACAGAAAACAGGACAATCTGAAGCCCAGGTGCTCTAGCCCTGGCAATTTCTGGAGCCCCCTTGGTGGGGCCCCAGGCTGTGTTGTCAGCAACCTAGCTGGAGGCTCTGTGGTGACTCAGCCTGGGAGCTGAGGTGATCCCCTGAGCCAATCCCTGCACCTGCTGTGTTCAGCCCAAGTCAGAAGAGGGGAAATAACCTAATGACTCTGGCTAGAGGAGGAAGGAGTCACACAGCATCCTAGATTCCAGACTCAGTTTCACAATCCAGGAAGTGGGTGGGGTGTTGCTGAAACGGGTCCATTTGGAGGCTGGAAAAGGAACCTGTTATGTTCTGGGCACCCAGGCACAATTACTGACTAGACTTCCAATTCTAAAATCCAGTACTCCGAGGAGAAGAAATTCCACAAGGACCTGGCGGTTGTTCCATCCCTTAGCTGCGGCTCCCTGGTCCCTCAGAGAAGACAGGCATCATGAACTGGTCCCTGCCCTGCCAATGAGAATATGAAAGGCCCTTTATTACCGGAAACCCACCTCCTCACCTCCTCCCTCTCCAGCAGTGATAACTGTTTAAGTCTTTGGGCTCTGCTTTCCTGACAGACTGCTCCACTGCTAACAGCTCTGGCCCGGGATCCCCAAGCAGGTGTGGGCAGAGGGGTGAGCAGTCCCCTCTAGGCCCTCTACANCACCATAGGCAGACAACTGACTGGCCTCTCCTTCCAGAGGTCAGCTCTCCAAAATCCCAGAAGAATCCCAGCCGGCATTGGGTGCCATCCCAGAAGAAAAGAGTACCAATGTCTAGGGCTTCGGAGAATAGGAGGCTCCTCTGAGTCTAAGGCTATCCCTTAATGGAGGGCCCCCAGCCATAAGGTACCCAAAGGAGACCCTGCTGGCCCTCTTTGAGACAATGGATCTCAAGAAACGAGGATTCCCCTAGAACTCCCAGGGCGGGAAAAGACAAGAGCTGAGCCTGGTGTCCAGCAGGGAGGACACGAGTCTCCCAGGAAGAGGCTTCCCTTCCTCTTCCTCCTCCTCTTCTCAATGGTGCCACGCTGAACGCATTTCCTTTCTCTCTTCTGCCCCATTACCTGTCTAATTGGCCTGTTGAAGACAGGCAGCAAAAGTTAGCTTGTTGGGATGCTAAAACCCCAACAAATCCAGTGACACAATGAGGCAGTTTCATCTCAGGGATTTCCTTACTCGGGGCCTCTGAAGTAAGGTGGGAACCCCTGGCCACCTGGTTCCGCTTCACCAGGGTCTGGGAGGACAGAGCGGTGGGAATGGCCAGCAGAGGCAGGATGTAGCCCGTGGCACTAGGGCTTGCCTGGGAGAATTTCAGGGGAGGCAGTGGCTATAAACGGCCCTGGTTCCAAAGGAAGAGGAGGAGGAAGGCAATCCGGGAATGGCAAAGGGCAGGAACAAAAGCATTAGGGGCAGAAGACTTTAGAAGGTCACAGGGGCCATCTTAATTAGGGCAGTGCTGCTGGAGGGCAAAGGAATGGCCGGAGATATACAGGGGAAACTGCTCCTTGGCAGCCAATGGGCAACTTGGAGCCTGTGCTACTCCAATCCGTTCCCCAACATGCCAGGAAGTAAGCAACACTCAGGCTCCCCAGGGATCCAGGCACATAACTTTGCAGCCAACACACAGAGTCTTAGGGCCAACACCTGTAGGACACACCCACACTGTAGCCAGGCTCCCTAGTCCCATCTCTGGGAGGAGCGGCCACGACCCCTAGCCTCTTGTTCCCTCACTCCCCCCACCAGAGTGAATGGGGATTCAGCACAGTGGCCTATGCTGCAGGTGCCCAGGTTACATGGGGGTACCTGTCCTCAGCCTGCACACAAGTAGTGATCACGTATTCGATAACGCAATAGACCCAAGGGTTGTCCGCTGATGAAGCGTTTTAGAAGTCTAGTCTGCAAGCAAGAGGATTCTACCCAGTTTGGAATCCTGTGTGGGCCACGCATCTAGGCAAATCCAGGCCAGATGGAGGGGCTAAGAACAGGGGATAGCCAACAGCATTTGTAGAGATGCTGAGGTGCACCAGGGCTGACAGAGGCTGTGGCTGTCCTCAGGTGGACAGGGACAGTCACAGCTACTAGGTAAGATACCTCTCTCCCTGAGAGAATGCAAGAGAGGGGCCATCATACCTTCCCACTGTGGTCACCTGAAAGAATCACAATGAGCCAGGCTAGAGCAGAAGGTACAAGACAACATAGGCACAGAGGTGCCAAGGAACTGAGGAAGACTGACAGGAGTCAGCATCTGCTTGGGAACAATGGCTGTCGCTCTGGGAAGCTACTCACTGCTCCTAGGAACAAACAAAACAGTCCCCAGTTGGTCTTAAGTCACCTGTGACCTTGTCAGACAGACTGCGAGGGACAGCAGTCCTGCAAGCAATGTGTCTTGAGTCTCACATTTCCCAGCTAAGACAGTAGCTAGCTTCCCAGAAAGGAGATCAGCAAGGGCAGAGATGCAGAGAAACCTTAAAGAGTTTAAAGCTGAGCGAGACTGTGGTCAGAGTATTTGACATGCTTCAAGAAAATAGCTCCGTGAAAGCTATCGCTGAGTACAACAGATACAGGCCAATCCTTCAAAAAGTAAAGGTAAAAAGCAAAAAGGGTTCCCCTTATAGAGAAAGGCAGAGAGGTGACCAATAGTGATAGAGTACAGACAGGTGTGGCTAGCATTTAGAGACTTTTGTGAACCAGAACCATTTCTAGATTGTATATTGTGTTTCTTCTTCAACAAGTACTGTGGGGTAGACAACACTGGTTGACTCAGACTCTTTATGAGGAAAGTAAGGCACCAAGACATGGCTAAAGTCATATGGCCGGTGAGCAGTCATATGGCAGTTAACAGACATTAGACCACACGACACGTGCTTGTCCAGCGCGCTATCTGACCCTAGATCTTTCCCGCCAGTTTCTTCGGCCTGAGTGTGTGCAGGTCAATGGAGTTTCATGTCTCCTTTTTCACGCTAGGCCTGGTGGCATGAGTCTCTTGCCCTTGCTTTGACCCAGGATGAAAAGAGGCCAACTCAGTGGCATGCTGTATTTGTGATCCTCCCACACCCTGGCACACTGACCCCGGCCAGCCTACAGAAGTCATTGATCTTTCACCTGAAGCTCACAAGCACGCTGCTGTCTCCCTTGAGGGCATGATTTTTGCCTTCAACTCTAAGGAGCAATAAGCAACCTGGGTGAATATGCAGTGTCTAGGACCTAAAATCTTGTGGGCCTGAGTTCCAAGTCCAGCCCAGCTATGAGGCAGGTGTGACTTAACCTCAATTTCCTTGGATATTCATCATGAGTGACCAGCCGCAACTCAGCATGTTGGAGCAGTCATGCGAGTTACTGTGTTTGGTCATGGATGTCAAGTAAAATTCTTGCCGCTGGACCAGCCGTAGCTCTCACTCAGTGGTCAAAAACATATTGCTGATGGATGAATGACAAGTATTTAAGAAACCAGGTCTACTGTTCATTTTCCCAAGCTGTAGCTCACAGCAGGTCGGGACACCTCAGCAGAAAACAACACTCTTGACACGGCGACATGGTGCCAACCAGGCAGGCATCTACTAGGCAAATGATCTTCTCTCCATAATATCCTCGGGTTCATGGCCAGACCCACTCTCGTGGTCAAGAGAGTCACCAAGCAAGTTGGTGGCATAATTGAAGCAGAACTCTGGGGCCCAGCTCAGTCACTCCTCAGGGCCTGCCAGGCCCAGTATTGATGTCTTGTTGGCCTCTGTCCTGTGACCATACTGTGCATTGAGCTCACGGCCAAGAGAAGGTGGGGATCATCTCCCCTCTTAGGAGAAACAACCCTGGGTCTTGCTGAGTTTGCACTAATTATTTCTAAAAACCAGCTTACCTGAGTTCAGAACCACCTAGATAGCTGGTAAATTCCCTCTTTCTTTGGCTTTTTTCTTTTTACTTTCTGGGTGCATTGTTGGTGTTTCTGAGAGAGAATGGTATCTGAATAAGAAAGATTTTCCATCAATGTGGGCAGTCAGCACCCCTCAGCTGAAGGTCTGTTACTATTGCTGTTATAAAACACCATGACCAAAGCAACCTGGAGGGGGCGTTTCTTTGGCATACTCTTCCACATCAAAGTCCATCACTGAAGGAGGTCAGGACAGGAACTCAAACAGGGCAGGAACCTGGAGTCAGGAGCTGATGCAGGAGCCATGGAGGGGTGCTGCTTACTGACTTGTTCCCCATGCCTTGCTCAGCCTGCTTTCTTATAGAACCCAGGACCACCAACCCAGGGATGGTGCCACCCACAGTGGGCTGGGCCCTCCCCCATGAATTGCTAATTAAATGCCTTACAGGCCCAGCCTTATGGAGACACGTTTTCAGGTGAGGCTTCCTCCTCTCCAGTGACTCTAGCTTAGATCAAGTTGACATACCCAGTCAGCACACACACAAAGACAAAGGGAAGTAGAATCCATTCTCTCTTCCTCTTCCATCTCCTTCTGTCATCCAGCTGCCTTTGAACATCTGAACTCCAAGTTTCTCTACCCTTACCCAAAAACTGAACGATCCCACTGCTTTCAGACTGGAGATTCTCAGCATCTAGCACCCATGAGCCAGCTCCCACATACCTCTCTCATCTACCCCAAACTACCTGCGTCCCAGGGACTCTTGTTTCTCTGAAGGACACTCACTGACGCCATGTGTTCACATTTTGCATCATCAGTGGCACAGGGGCTGGAGAGATGCTCGGGAGTTGAGAGCACTGGCTGCTCTGGCAGAGGACCCAGGTTCCGTTCCCAGCATGATGGCTCAACCATCTGTAAGTCCAGTTTTGGGGGATCTGACACCCTCTTCTGGCCTCTATGGGCACCAGGCATGCACATGGCATATGTACATCTGTGCAGGAAAACATTCATACACATTTTTTAAAGAATAATTATCTTAGCCAAGCATGGTAGGCATGGTAGCACAGGCCTTTAATCCCAGCACTTGGGAGGAAGAGGCAGTCGCATCCCTGAGTTCAAGGCCAGCCTGGTCTACAGAGCAAGTTCCTGGGCAGCCATGTATACACAGAAAAACCCTGACTTGACAAACAAGCAAACAGTAAATAAATTGATCTTAGCATACTTCTCTACTATTCTGCCATCTCTGATGATTCTGTGTCTGCTCATGTGGTTTGGTATGAAACGGCCCCCACGGATTTGTGTGTCTGAAAACTAGCTTCCCAGCTGGTGGCAACAAGTGGTTGTGTGACCCCTGGGACACAGAACCTAGCCAGGTGGACATAGAACAGTGGGGGCACTAACTTGAGGGCAGTAATTCTACCCATTTCCTGTTCCACAAACTCTTTCCCGGAGCTGCAGAGCTTTATTAGGTTGCCTCCACAAGCTCCCATGGCCACAGACTCCCCAAGGATGCCTTTCCCACCATGGTGGGTGAGACCTTTTTGAGCTCCAAGCCAAAGAACACTTCTCCCCTCCTTTCAGCGGCTTCTGCTGGCTGTTTGGTCCCAGCAAACACAATTCCTGAGTGATTTCTCTCCAGACAGCAATAATGCTGCTCCTGCTTCTTCAAACACCCATGGTGTTTTGTTTGTTTGTTTGTTTGTTTGTTTGTTTGATTTTGCCTTGTTGGTGGCCAAGTTCTGTTACATTCCTTTGAGGTTTCTTGGGCTTTGCTCTGAGATGCAGGTAAGACACTTGAGATGAGTTGAATCCTCCTAAGGCATGATTTCAAGTCTGGCTCCTCGTGCTAGGACCCATCTGTCACTAATGCTGTGGAACTTCCTTCCTGATCCCCTGCTCAAGGATTTGCTTTATCGAGAATCCTCCTGAATGGTCACCTGATGCTGCCTCAAAACTAGAAGTGTTAGCCAATGGATATCACCAAGATCTAAGGAGCAGCCCTACAGGGCAATCTTGGGAAATCAAACTGTAACCTCTGGAAGGGTCATAGTCACGGTGACTGGGGCTAGGACCTGCTTCCAAAAGAGCTTGCTTGCTTCCTGTCTGTTGGTAAAGAGCTCAGATATCTTCCCCAGGGACCTTCCCCATAGGGTGACTTGGGTGGCATAGCTGCGGCTTCCCCTGGAGTGGTGGGTCTAAGAGAAGGCAAGGTGGAAGCCAGAATACCTTTTACGACTTCGTTGCTAAAGTCACCCACACCACCACCATCCTCCCTGCCTCCACAGTCTGTTCCCGAGAACTACGTGAGTGAGTAAATCCAGCCACACTTGGGAGGGAGGGAGGACCGGACTGCTCATATTGAAAGAAAAGCTCTCCAAAGAATCTGCGTGTTGTTATGAAGTTGCCACCAGCCCAGATTATCCCAGGCCTAGGTCATCTCTGGAGACTGTTCCAACCAGAAGAAGCTTTAACAGTCATGTGCCGACTGAGCCAAAATACAAAGGAAAATACAAGGGAGCCCCTCTATTGACCTCTCAGGGTTCCTTCCTCTCTGCACTCCGCCATGCAAATTCTAGCTCCATCAACTCCAAACTCTCCTTTCCTGGGGAGCCTTTGGGCACTATTTTGGGCACCTCTTCCCCTCTGAGCTTGTGCGTATCTGTTTAAAGGTGTGTGTGTGTGTGTGTGTGTGTGTGCACGCACACGCATGTGCACATGCGCATGTGTACGGTGTGGTATATGTGTGCAAGTTCCCAAGGAGGCCAGAAGAAGTCATTAGATTATTTGGCGCTGGAGTTCTAAGCCACCCAACGTGGGTGCTGAGAATCAAGCCCTGATCTCTGGAAGAACAGCAAGCGATCTGCTAAAATCTCCTATTTACCTCCCTTTTCCCATGCCCTGGCCTCCAAAAACTGCTGTTTCCAACATCTGTCCCTTTCTCTGGCTGTTCAAGGCAGTGAGGTAAATTTGTCCCCATGCCCTGTGAGTGCCCTAAGTGGCCATTCCTGGTAGCGGCAGTGAGCCACGGAATGAAGCAACGGAGGAATTTCACATTCTTGCCTCCAATCAGATGTTGCTGCCTTCCCTTCCTGGGCCACTTCTAGGCCTTCAGGACCCAGTAAGGCGTCTGCACTGCCCCCCTATACACGGTCCTTTGGGATACAATTCAGAGCAGAATGTGGGCATCTATCTCTGCAGGCTTCTGCCTTCCCGGCTTTCCCCTCCTTTCAGACTACCTTGAATTGCATGTGTATCAGCCAATCACAGCAGGTGTTAGCCAAGGCAGTACACTGGTCCGCAAGGATGCAGAGCAGGTGGAAAGAGGCCTCATCCAGGCCCTTGTCCCTTCTCTTGTGGACTTGAGGCAATGCCTATAACTGGTATTTCTAAAATTTAATGGTTGCCAAAGCCCTATCAAATATATACCAGGCCAATCTATTCATGTTCCTGTTTGGTTAAGACAGGGACTCAAACAGCCTAGACTAGCCTCCAGCTTGCTATGTAGCCAAGACATGGACCACTACACCCAGTTTTATCCGAGAAATAATTTGGAAGAGCAAACCCACAGCTTTGCTAGGCAAGCGTTCTACCAATTCACCTATGCCCCCAGCCCTAGACGAACTCACTCTAGAGCAGGGCCTGAAGAGATGGCTCAACAGTTAAGAGCTGCCCTCATAGCACCCCATGGATCTGAGACCCTTGGCTGACCTCTGTGGACATAGAAGAAAAAAATGGAGTAATTTTTCAGCCGCAATGGAAAGAAGTATCTGCTGTTACCTTGATTTTTATACTTCCTCCAAATTAACGCTTTGATGTGCTCCCCCATAATATGACGGTACCAGGAGGCAAGGCTTTCAGGAGGTAGGGCTCAGGAGATGTTTAGGGCTAGCTAAAGTCAAGGGTGGGTTAGCTTAGAGCTCTTCTGAGACCAGAGGAAGCCAGCCCTCACCAGAACTGTACCATGCTGGCTCCCTCATCTTGGACTTCCAGCCTCTGGAATGGTGAGAAATGAATTTCTGTTGTTAAACCAACTAGTTTATGGTTTTCTTCCTTAAAATCTGGAACAACAATTTAACAGTTCAATAAATGGACCGGAAAAGAATCTCATTTTAGTAAATAAAGCCCAAGTGCAAAGCCAACCTGTCCAGGAGGCATTGCTGAGGTCTGTCACTCGGTCCTTCCTCAGAGCTGGCCAGCAAGCCAGGCAACCTGAGCCACAGCCTGGGTGTCAGCCAGTGAGCAGCCATCCTTTTGGCCTCATTGAAGGAAGCTACCTTCCATGGAAAACCGGTTTCTGTGCAGTCTGTCTGCAGCGATAAGACACTCGAGCCAACCCTGAATAATTGTTCAGCTACTGGGAGGTGGTTTAGTGGATCAACCTTTGCACTGCTTAAGATAAAAATCTACAAAGTCCAGGCACAGAATCGTGATGCATCTCTAAAGAAGCAACAAGGAAACTGTAAAGGGATGGCGGCTGCCAACGAGCAGTAAGAGTCCCCAAATCACCTGCACACGCCGCAGCTGCCAGCTTGCTGCCCAGACACCTGTCATGGTTGACCTAGAACCTGGGGTTGGTGGGGAGAGAGATTTACTTCTTGCTATTTCCCCATCCCCACAGGGTCGGCTGTGTGCTGGGCCTACGGGCAAAGCTCAGCAGACTTAATGAAAGACCCAGGAGTTGTGTAAGGTTGGTTGGTAGAAACAAGAGTCTGGCGGCGTAGGAGACTTAAGGCAGCTCTGTGGACTTAAGCATACTCCTTTGTACATAGAAAGGCAACGTGAAATTTGATGTAAAGCACAGTATTAATGTCATATACAAACAAGGTACCATAGATATGAAAGAAGAGTCAAATGCGCTAGGCAAACTATCCTCCACGTCGCAGCCTGGGAACACTTTCTCGGCCTTCTGACTGCCGTCTCCACCCTTCCACCCTTCTGTTTTGTGAATGGCGCTTTGAGGTGGTAGCTCAGCATTCTGACCTCGTTTATCCCTGTGCAAGAAGTGAAAGAGACTGCTTTTCCTGATTTCCTTGAGGTGTTTAAGGCTACTGTTCAAAAATTCTTTCCATATCCCTTTGAGAGGCTGGTGTGTGTGTGTATGTGTGTGTGTATGTGAGTGTGTGTGCATGCATGTACGTGTGTGTTTGCAGGAACATGAGTGCAGAGGCCAGAGGTCAACAATAGGAATATCTTTGTCTTCCACATTGGAATGGGGGGAGCTGGAGCTCAGTACTTAGGCTACTCTCCTTTAATTCGTGAACACATACACAGACACACACACACACACACAAGGTCTTTTGCTTTTGTACAATTGATGAGCACTGAATAGGAAAGAACAAAAGATTTAAAAATCAGAGAAGCCGGCCTTACGTCCCTGCCCTGCCTCTTATCAGATGTGAGGCTTCGGCATAGAGACACCTCAACTCTGGTTTAATCATACCTTACAGAGGTCACCCGTGTCCTCTTGCATTCTTAGTTTTAATAAAATGGAACTTGGAGTGTTTACGTGCGCCCCTAAGGAGCGTCACACGGGCTGTGCCCTTGGAAAGAAAACGCAGCTAGAGAGCGACACAAAGTTCAGTTGCAGTGGGGGAGGAAGGATCCTGATGTGTGATTCTGTAGGCCAACTCCATATGTGAATGTGCCTGTGTGCACGTGTGTGCATGTGCGATTGAATCTATGCATATATGTATTGCCACATGAAAGCCAGAGTCATCCGAGCAGCTGTGAGGCTCTGGTCTATGTGAGGTGTTCAAAGTTCCCTGGAAATCCAGCAACACAGAGGAAAAACAATTGACTGCAATTTCACTTGGAAACAATTTTCTACAGAGCTTAACAGACAGCTCTGTCAGACTCCGGGAAACAGAGAGGACTTCTCACAGGGACCCTGCCTAGCCGACTCTCAGTGACCACGGATCTGAAAGAAGGTGGGTCAGAATTTTGATGTGGCGTGACGTCCTTAAGGATAAAGCAGAGGAGCGGAATGTCACAGCCACTCTTGGCTCTCGCTCCCAAGCACCTATCTTACTCAGTGTTCTATTGCTGTCACAAGACACCAAGACCAAGGCAGCTTATAATGGAAGCATTTAGTGGGGGTCTTGCTTATGGTTTCAGAGGGCGAGTCTATGAGCATCATGGTGGGGAGCATAGCAGCAGATAGGCAGGCAGGCAGGTGCTGGAGCAGGAACTGAGAGCTTACATCTGATCTACCTACCACTTGGAGGCAGACAGAGTAAGACTGGACCTGCCATGGGCTTTTGAAATCTCAAAGCCCACCCCAAGTAACCCACCTCCTCCAACAAGACCACACCTCCCAATCCTTCCCAGACAGTCCACCAATGGGAACCAGACAATCAGATATATAAGACTACGGGGGGCTTTTCTTATTCAAACCACCATAGTGTATAATGTCTGTTTTCCTTTCCAGTACACACTGAAATATTGATCAGATAGGCCTACAAGATTGGGGTTGACTCCTATATGCAACACACACGAGCACACAGTCATGCACTAGCACACACACATACACACACACACACTTCATTCTTTGAAACAGCTCACTTTGAAATTAAAGTTCTGCCTAAGCAGAACAATAACTTTTCTTTTGTATTTCTTTGACTATATTTTAAGAGAATATGTAAGGTTATATTCCTCAAAAGTTATATTTCACGGGAGTACATTTTGCCACAAGACATAGATCCTGTTTTCTGTTGTTTAAGCAGAATACCCAAGGCTGGTGCTTGATAAATTCAAGGAATTCATATGGGTCTCAATTTTGGAGACTGGAAGCAAGAAAAGATGGCCCCTTCAATTCAGCATCCATCGATGGCCTCCCTGGCACACAGACATGGGCTATCCTTGCTTTACAACAACCCAGTCCCAGAAGAACTAACTCTCCCAAATCAATCAGCATCAACATCTTCCCAGGGTGCCTCCGGTGACCTAAGGAGCTCTAACTAAGTGCTGCAGGCATGCCTTTGGGATCTGAAATATGCAAGGGTAGAGAAGAAAGAGAAGAAAAAGATGGAGAGACCTATATTAAAAGTCCAGAGGAAACCAATTAACTAGTATGAAATGAGAGGCTCCAAAAGTCTCCGTGCAGAGTTCTTAGTTTCCTCAAATTATCTTACCTATTGTCCTCTTGAGTTCATGTTTAAGAAGCCAGTGAGAGAGATGACGACAACATCTAAAGAGCTACTGAGCCTCTAGGGAGATGGCTCTGTGCATCAAAGTGCTTGATGTGCAAGCAAGAGGACCTGAGTTCAAATCCCCAGCACCCATGTAAAAAAGTCAAGCATGTCTCCACCAACATCTATATCCCCAACTCTAGTGGAGGAGATTCAGGATGAGGGAGGGGCTCTCTGGGGCTTTCCGACTGCCAACCTAGCTCCAGATTCAGGGAGACCCTTTCGCGAAGGAATGAGGTGGGAGTTATAGAGTAAGACAGCCAGTAGCCCCATTCGGCTCTTTTCCAGCACAGAGGCACCTATCCCTCTGTGCGCAAGTGCATATATACCACCACACACACATACCGCATACACGTCATCACCACACACAAATAAAATCAAAAAAGCCACTGAAGCCTCATTACCCTCCACCCTCCCTGGTGCCGTGTACCTTAGTTGCCTAAAGAAAGTTTGTCCTCCCACCCCTGGAGAATAGGCTATGATGATCCCATTTGTCTTCCATCAACTTCACTCAAAGGTCCTTGTTGGTGAGTTCTCGGTAGCCTGGTGGCAGATTGGTCTTTTTCTGTTTTCTCTTTACCTTGCAGCTGTCTGCTACCGTGACCCTCTGAGGTTGTGCTTAGGGTAGGCATGTCTGGCTCCCCAAGCCTCCCTGTTCATGTTCTTTCCTCCCCATCCTCAATCCCCCACTCCCCCCCACTTATCGCCTCCCCCTCTCCAGCTTCCTCTCATGACCACTCTCGCCAGGGCTCCAGGTTCATTGCTGAATGTCGGGATTATAATGTCATCACTGGGGATGTGACATCAGTATCTGATGGAGCTTGGAAGAAAGCGGTAAATGAGGGTCTAAAGTAAATGCTTCGGAGGATTCACCTGGGCAATGCGAGAGGCAGATGGTTGGGTTCCAGTCCTTCTATGGTATTGGAATTCTCAGTGGCTTTTGGAATCATAGAATCCATAATCTAGAAAGTGGAATCCAACAAGCAGAAAATGTCAAGGGAGGAAGGGCTCCCTCCCACTTTTCTTTACAGCACCTTAACAATTGGTTTTTAGCACATGTCATATTGAGATTCTTATAATGGATATTGATTTTAAAAAAAAGCATTAGTTCCAGGAAACATGAGCTCTCATAAATGCCAAAAGCAGGGGCTAGGGAGATAACTCGGTCAGTGACTAGCTTGCCTCGCATCCACCTTTGAAAAAAGAAAAAACGCAGGGTATGATATCATGAGTTTGTAATCTCAGAATGGTGAGGACAGGAGGAACCATGGGCTCACTGCCCAAGCAAATCTAGCCTAATTGGTAAGTTCCAAGTCACAGAGAGACTGTCCCAAAGGAGGGTAGACAGCTTTCCTGAATACGGCATCTGAGGTTGTCATTTAACCTCCACATACATGAGTATGACATACACATACTAACCACATGTGTGCATGTACACACACACACACATTTAAGAAGAGAAATGCTTAAAACCAGAGAGCCGTGAAGAACGACAGGCTACTAGCACTGCGTCACTGCCTAGTTCACTACAAACAAAAGGTTTTAAATGGCTGTAAAGGTGAGAACTATTAAACAGAATGGAGTCTCTTAAACGGTGGCAGTGCTACCCCACAAGTGGCAGAAGTCGGCCAGGGTGTCACTCTAGGTTCCCAGGCTTTTCACTGAAAGTTAAGACACACATTGGCTCCTTTTTTGCCATTGCTATGTGGAGATGTCAGCTCATGATTAGCTGCCTGGCGTCAAATGTTCCACAACAGAAGATAACCTGGAAACTTTGGATACAACCTGACTATGCACAGAGACTGACTGTGTGCAGAACCTGCCTGACCTGTTCTACCTGGTTTTTGGTCAGCGGTTGTAGTAATACTTTGTGTTTTAACAAATAAAATTTGCCCAGAGATCAGAGTACAGAGCTAAACCACTAGAGGCCAGGGAATGGTGGTGCATGCCTTTAATCCCAGTACTCAGGATTACAGAGGCAAACAGACCTCTGTTAGTTCAAGGCCACCCTGGGCTACACAAGACTGAATCTGTCTAAAGGAGAAACAGAGTTCACACAAAGGTGATCCCAGCACTTGGGATCCCACACCTTTAATCCCAGCACTAGGGAGGTGGAGACAGGAGTGATGTGGCTGGGTGGAGAGAGGAATATAAGGCAGGAGGAGACAGGAGCTCAGGGCAGACTGAGGAACAGTGCAGTCTAGGCAGTCAGTCCGAGGACACAGTCTGAGGACAGGATCGCCCTTTTGGTCTGAGCACTGGCAGAGGTAAGATAAGAACTCTATAGTGACCAGCTGCTCTGCTTCTCTGATCTCTCAGCTTTCACCCGCTAATATCTGACTCTGAGTTTTTATGATTAAGACCAATGAGAAGTCATGCTACAGGTGCTCCTGCACCAATTAGCCTTGAAATCCTCCTGATTCGCCTGCTGAGTAATGGAACAACAGGAATGGTCACTACTAAGAAAATGCTCTTTGCTGGTCCTCGCCGGAGGGCAGAGCACACTCACTGTGGCTGTTACACTGCAGTCCCGAGGATGCTGGCTCACCTGTTTGGAAGAGCATAGCCCAGTGAAAAAAGGGACCAGAAGTCATCTCGAAGCACAGTGGTCAGAGTCATTTAGCCTACAGAAGAGAACCCAGTGTGGAGGCAGGAAATGGAGAAACAACAACTAATGCCTAGGCTGGCATAAAAGAGACAGGTGGTGTTCATTAAAAAAGAAAAAACTAATCCAAAAGACGTGGAAGTGTGGATTTGTGGTCACTTAAACAAAGGAGTCAGGACTGAACTAAGAGATCTCTCTCTTTCTCCCTCTCCCTCTCCCTCCCTTCCTCCCTCTCTCCCTCCTTCCCCCTCCCCCCTTTCTCTCTCTGCCTTCCAAAGTGTGAGCTACTGTGTCCTTTGTCAAAGAAGTCTGAGAACTCCGTTGGGGAGCTGTCTTGCTTCTCATCTGAGAAGATCACAGGTGGAGCTGGAGGAGGCAGACAGAGCAGAGCCGGCTTCTGGAGGCTATGATTTCCACCTTGCTGGGCCTCAGTGGGCTTTAGTGGCTTTTCCTCTTCTCCTGTCCCCATCAAGGATGATCTGAACGTGGGGAAGCTCTATGCTGGGTGTTCATGAGAGGGGACCAGGGTTTCACCCATGAGTCAGGAGGGGGCAAGAAAACTCGCTCTGGAAGCTCATAGTTTCACGCTTGCCCTCGAGCTAGACCACACACCCACCTGCAGGCTACCCAAGTCCCGAAAGGGACAGAAATGACAGAATCACCACACTGAGTCTGTCCTGGGACCCAGTCAAATCTGTTTTGTTTTATTTTGTACTTCCAACTCCTACCCCTGCAAGTCAGATCCAGTGAACAAAAAACAAAAAGATCTCAGAACTTGCTAGAGTGTAGGGTGTCCTGATGAGAGTCAGCAGAACCAGAGAACTGGGCTCCAGTTTGTTCTCTGGCATTGCCAGATGACCCTGCATATAACCTGAGGTTCCCTACTAGAAAACAACAATAAACAGAACTGTCTAGCACCTTCTTCCTCTGGCCTATCATCTAAATCAGGGCTTCTTAATCTTCCACCCATGACAGTTTTTCAATCAAGAAAGATTGTTGGGACACTGAGTGCATAGGTATATAAAATGGATATACAGATTACTTAATTTCTTCTAATAACTTGAAAAAATTATTAGTATACAGTTTCTTTGGGGGCTAAAGAGATGGATCAGTGATTAAGAGTGCTGGCTGTTCTTGCAAAAGACTTGGGTTCAGTTCTGAGCACCCACATGGTGGCTCACAGTTGTCTGACTCTATTTCCAGAGGACCAGATGCCTCTTCTGGCCCTCCACAGGCACTGTATGCATACGGTGCACCTATATAAGTGTAGGCAAAACACTCATACACACAATATAAGTAAATAGTTAAAATAATAGTCTGACACACATAATTTCATAATTAAAGACAGTAGCAAATTTGAATACTAATGAGATGCATGCGCTTGTTCGGCTAGTGAAATATAAAGACATGCTAATTTGATATTTACATGCTGAGGACTAATAGCAGAAAATACTGAAAATCTTTGTTTTCTGTAATTAAGCCATTATGTTTTATTAGCACGATGGCAGAAAAATTTGAACATACAGTAAAAAGCGCTGCAATTCACAAGACGATAGCCGTGCACCAGAGCTGAGGTGTTTCAGGCTGTGTGGGTTGAACCTGCTTTGGGTGGTGGCACACTCAGTGCAAAGCACACACATTGTGAGCACAGAACCCAGGCTACAGTGAAGTCACGTGATGCCCATAAACACCCTGGGTTCGATCCACATTTGCTCTTTTAAATTAATTTTTGGTAGTCACAAGTTCAAAAACCTTTCATTGTCAAGTGTTTGTGACTCCCACATCCAGCATCGCAGTTATGACCCACAGCTTCCCTAAGAAGCTTGGATGTACTTGCTTGTGCTGGGACCTCACGGGATGGCCCAGCCCATACCCTCACCTCACATACACACATCCTCCTCAGCAACCGTCAGCTTCCAGGCTATCTCTCACCCCTCCAAAAGGGTGTTAGGACCACTTCAGAAGATGGAATTTGCATAAAGTCCCTATAATTTTACAAGAGATAACACTCCTTCTTATTCCTTCCCCTCTCACCTCTCTCCCTGAGTCACACTGAGGAAGCAATGGGCAAGCGGATGAGGGTTTGAGCCTGTCATTCCACAAGGGTGGAAGGTGTCACCACCCTTGTGAGAGGCCATCCAGGTGGTTGCAGCATGCCAAGCCCAGTGGCCAGGGAGCACATAGGACATGGCTCCGCCCTCAAGAAGTTAAGACCAAAGAGAGCCCCAGGCCTCTGGCAAGAGACAGCAAGTGGTTAGAGTCCAGAGCAAGGTGCTCCCTGGGGTGGGAGAAGAGATGAGTGAGGTGGAAAGCTATAAACAGAAACAGACAGCACCCAGAGCTGTCACTACAATGCAGTCCTTGACAAATGAGACAACACCTCGGGGCATATCTAGAACCCCCCCCAGAAGCCGCCGCATAGAAAATGAAAGTTCTGTGCCGTGTGAGGCTGTAATTAAATAGGTTATTGCTGTAACTGACTGTGCTGGTGGCCGTTGCTAACCAACACCCCCACAAACCGGTATTAAGGAAAAACAGTAATTGGATACAAGAGCCACACAGTGTGTGTCTAGATAAGAGCACATGGCTGTCACCAGATACCTGAGAGGACTCCACTCACCATGCCAGGCAAAGAGAAAGAAAGCCACAGAGCAGGAAGCAGCAGGACAGCTAACGTGTGCTGTGTTCCTTCGCTTCAAAAGGAGCATCCCAGGGTAACATTTGCTGCCATGGAACACGGTGACCAAAGTATCTTGGGGAGGAAAGGGTTTATTTGACTTACTCTTCTGCAGCACTGTCCCTCATCAAAGGAAGTCAGGACAGAAACACAAGTCGAGGAAAAAGACCTCCCCGTGGCTTGCTCAGCCTGCTTTCTTATAGAACCCAGGACCACCAACCCAAGGGTGGCTCCACCCACCATGGGCTGGGCCCTCCCCTACCAATCACTAAGAAACCCAATCTTATGGAGGCATTTTCTGAATTGAGGCTTCATCCTCCCTGATGACTCTAGCCAGTGCAAGGTGCAAGTTTTTAGAATTTAAAAAAAATCAGCATTGGAAACAAGAGGGCATCTTCTCCTGCTTCCTAGTTTTGTGCCTGTGGTTGTAATAAAACACCCTGACAAAAGCAACCCAGAAGAGAAGGTGTTTACTCTTGCTCACAATCTCAGCTGGCAGTCCATCACTGTGGGAAAGTCAGGGCAGGGACCTGACACAACTCCACACATCCACCACCAGGAGCAGAGAAAGAATGGACATACGCATGCCCGGCTCACTTCCTCTCCTCTTACACACTGTGGGGGCCCCTGACATGTGTCTGTTCCACCTTGACTGAATATGTGGGGGCCCACAGAAGTTTATCTGCTCCACCTTGGCTGAAAGGCAGTGAGTTTCAGCCTACTCTTGTTCTTTCGAAGTTATTGACAAGAGGGGCTGGCTTAAGGTGTGGCTCCAAACGAGTTATCTTGACCTAGGGTGTGCTTACTAGGTGTTTGGGATATTGAGATGGCCCACAAAGGTGGATCCGTTCCACCCCAAACAGAGGTCAGAGAATTCAAACCTATCCCGTCTCCTTCGAGAATATGAAAGAATAAGAAAGTTTGACCCAGGGAGTGCCTGCCTACAGGATGCTTAGTCTAAGGTGTAGTCGCTGCATGTCCTGCCTGAACAACAGAATGCTTAACTCAGGGTATAGTGGCTTGATGCTTCAAGTATTGAAGCAAGCAATTGCTTTGTTTGTTCTTTGTATCATGCAAAAGCAGTCTTTTGCCTTCTTTCTCCCTCTTTGGATTGGAGTATATAAGCGCATGAAAAATAAATGCGGGTGGATTCATTTTTCACTAGATTACACTCCCAGTTCTACCTATGTCTAGGTATTTCTTTCACATCTCTGTTCCTCCTATGTAACATTTCTAATCCACATGCCCCTACCTTAGAGTGTACAAACCCCATCGAGGCTGGACCCCAACACACAGTCCAGAACCCCTAAGTAGGGATTAATGTCACCCACAGTGGACTGGGTCTTCCCACATCAATTAACATTAGCTGTCAAAACAATGCCAACAGACATGCCCACAAACATGCCAACCTGATTAGTCAATCTTTTTTATTTATATTTTATTTTATAATTTATTTTAAATATTAAAAATTTCCACCTCCTCCCATTTTCCTCCCCCTCCCACATCCTCCTCCCCCTCCCTCTCCAGTCCAAGGGTTCCCTGCCCTGTGGGAAGTCCAAGGCCCTCCCCCTTCCATCGATGTCTAGGAAGGTGAGTATCCAAACCAACTAGGCTCCCACATAGCCAGTACATGCAGTAGAGTCAAAACCCAGTTCTATTGTTCTTGGCTTCTCAGTCAGCTCTCCTTGTCAGCCACGTTCAGAGAGTCAGGTTTGATCACATGCTCTATCATACTACAAAAGCATTTGTTCAACTATGTTCATAGCAGCATTTTTTGTAATAGCCGGAACCTGGAAACAACCTAGATGCCCCTCAATGGAAGAATGG
>LOEQ01001782.1:233419-247241 GCA_001685075.1 Bramus lutescens
CCTGCCCCTCGCACCGCTAATTTCCCTAGTTCTGCCTGGCCTCTCTCTCTGGCATTAAGTTCAACAAGTCTTTCTTTGCTCCCTCCCTCTCCAACCCTTCTTAACCCTAGCAGTGAGCTATATTTTTGCCTCTGTCCGAAAGCCTTTCTTCAAGGGAAAGCCCAAGACCTCTCTTCTCCTGTCCCTTCCCCTAGTCTGTGATCCACTCCCAGCGATTTGCAGTGCTTTTTTTGAAAGCAAGTCTTACCTTCCCAAGTACTTGGTCCAATGGTCCTTGTAACCCAGGGCCCTCTGAGTTTTCCCTTCACTGTTCAAATGAGCCTAAGTGGAACACACACTGGTGTAGTGAGAGACACTAAAGCATCCTTCCCAGAAATCCAAAGGACCAAACATGGTGTGGCCAGCATCCCTTCACTACCCAAGAGCACGCAGAGGATGCCAGCCAGTGCATCAGGACACATGTGGGATTTGAGGGCTGCACAGACAGCTGGACCATCATCCCTCTGCACTGCATTGCTGGCCAGGTGTAGACTGTAATCTGGGAGGAACTGCTGAGATGTTCAGGTCCTTGTGTCCCAGAACAAAGAGTTGGACTAGGGGCACACTCACAGGTTTATGAGGGGAGCACTTCCAAGATTGAAGTGGACATAGAGCAGGGGAGAAGGGTTAGAAACTCAAGGTCACTCAACCAGGAGAGTGGAGTGGTAGCGACCTTCTATGGGTCAATTGCATAGCACCTGCCTTCTTCCACATTTGTAATTCATGGGCTTTTCTGTCGCATGCTCTGTCTCTTACATGTTGCCATTGGTAAGGATCATTTGTCTTACTCTGTCATTGGTTTCTCTCATATTAATCTTGGTACCTCTCTATCCCCTCCCAATTCTCCTGCCTCAGTACAAGGCTGCAGCCCCTGACATAAGGTTCCCTCTGTTCCCCTTCACCACCCTGTGTATGTCAGCTGGGTCTGGTGGGTAGAGAGAGAGGACACATGTGACCTTCCTTTTCACCCAAGAGGGATGGGGAGGAAGCATGAGAGGGGCCAATTGTTAAATTGCGCCCATGTTAAACTGAGTTCTATGGGGCTGCTTTATCCCTATCTGGTCCAAATTTCCCTCCAGGAGAAAAGAGAAGCAAATGCCGATAATGGTCTGTTTGGAATAGATTTGCTTTTAAGAAGAGTTTGACATTTAAAACATCGTGTCCATTTCTAGCACTGAGTTCAGCCACTATAGGGGAGGGGAGGGATGGAAGGAAGTGGTGGAGGGTTCTGGTCAAGATGCTGCTGCAAGCCATGCAGACACAAGAAGAAACTTCAGCCTACAGAAGGACTCAGGACAAGGATGGCGGGGAGCAATGGCACCCTGAGTCAGAACGAAGGGCATGCTGACTCCCAGGAGGATCTTCTTCTGTTCTTTGTCCCTGCTTTATTCCTAATTCAGAAAGGATGTTTGCCTGTCCATGGGCAGTGTTCACATGCCTGGGTTTGCCTGAATGTCAAAATCATGGCGCCAGTATCATGAGAATCATTAAATGTGATCCTGTGAAAGTGTAGGGATACGGCACAGAAGGTCCTCAGCCGTGTCCCCCCAACTTTCTGTCCCCACTTATGCTCTAGAGGGTTGTTCTCCAGTTTTCCTTCTCACCGAAGCATCTAGCCTGGACCACCATGCAGCCTTTCTTCCCCACCCCCGCCTCATGAAGTCTCCCCATAAACATATGTATGATGTGTGGAGCTCCCAGGAGCTGCCCATGTGGCCTCTAGGACAATCACTGAGAGAACGAGTGGGGAGAGAGTACCCACAAGGCCACTCCCTCTGCTGTCTTTGCCCCATGTATCTCCCGCTTTGGGCCCCCATGGTGCCCCTCATGGATTCCATTTTGTCGCATGGCTCTGGATGTCACTGCAGCTGCTCTTCCTGGACAGACTGAGCCTCCGCTTGCCACAGGCTTTTTTGTGCCAACCTCCAAGACTGTGATCATGGACCGTGATTTTAAAAATGGATTCCTTTTATTTTTTAATCATATGTCTATGTCTGAGTGTAAGGGTATGTCCACAATGAGTGCAGGTGCCTGCAGAGGCCAGAAGAAGACCTCAGATTTCCTAAAGCCAGAATTACAGGTTGTTGTGACCTGCCGAACATGAATGTTGGGAACAGAACTCTGGTCCTCTGCCAGAGCAGCAAGGGTTCTGAACCACTGAACCATCTCTCCAGCCCATGAAATGTTACTTTTTTGTTTATTTGGTTTTTGAGACAGCGTTTCTCTCTATAGCCCTGGCTTTCCTGGAACTTGTTCTGTAGATCAGGCTGGCCTCGAACTCACAGAGATCCACCTGCCTCTGCCTCCCGAGTGCTGGGATTAAAGTGTGCACTGCCATGGCCTCGCCTGTGGACTGTGGTTTTAAAATAAAGGTAACCAGCCAATGGGAGCCATTTGAAGATCCTGTTTGAACAGAAAGATTGCAGAGTAGGCTGGGGCACTCAGAGGCCTGAAGACAGTGACTGAGGAGGTCAAGCATTTAATGATATCTCTCTTTGGAATGAGTTTCTGCCTCCTATCCACAGGGAAGAATGGGTTCTCTGTGGCCTTGGGCTTGTACTGTAGCGGCACAATTCTGAGCCTTTCCTTAGCTTTACCTTCCAGGCCTTTCTGTCCCCGCTTCTGCTGATGCAGATTGAGTTCAGAGTAAACCTGATGGCCAGAGCCGCAGGCACTGCCCCTGTGACGCTTGGCATTACCTTCACAGGTGAATGTGCTGGTGTCCTTCGTGCTTCCCTTGGCACTCACCGCCTTCCTGAACGGGGTCACTGTCAATCACCTGATGGCCCTCTACTCCCAGGTACCACGGGCCTCTGCCCCAGTCAACTCTATCCCCAGCCGCCTGGAGCTCTTGAGTGAGGAAGGCCTCCTGGGTGTCATCGCGTGGAGAAAGACCCTGTCCCTGGGGGTCCAAGCCAGCCTGCTGAGACACAAGGACACCAGCCAGATCCGCAGCCTCCAGCGCAGCGCCCAGGTTCTCAGTTAAGTACTCCACCACAACACTCCCCTGAGGGAGAGGAGCCTGGGGAACCAGGGCTGCCTCTATCAGTCCCGGGCAGGATGAGCTCAGCAAGCTATTGTCCTTCGCTATTGCCCTGTACCTCGGAGGAGCTGGACGTTCATCCATAGCATTCCCTCACAAACACAATGGGGTCATTAAAAGAAAGAAGTAGAGTACTAAATGAAAGTACAGATCTGTCCAGAGAGTAGCTTACCCAGGACACAGGCAGAGACCTGGTTCTGTCTCAGAAAGGGGGTCTGTGTGAGAAGGCCAGGCGGAGCTCCAGTGGAGGACTTCAGTCTGGTGATTGTGGACGCTCAGACTGGCTGGGTCCCCAAACCCCATTTCTCTCTAGCACATCTGTTTGCTTGCCTGCCTTTGGTAAGGATCTGGAACAATCTGGCCTTGTAAGGGACACTTTAAAAAGCACAGGAAAACAGGTCTCTCTGTGCAACCATCATGCCCTAGTTGAAATCTGGACCCTAGCTGAATTCTGGAAGGATCCGATGAGATAGGCCTGTGCTCTCTGCAACATCGCAGTCTCGTGGGAAAAGATGTTAAGAGCTGAGTGCGCGGTGAGGTGATGATTGGCACAGAGTCAGCCGGCCGGGAATAGCTAGCCCTAAGTTGGGAGTGTGTTCCAGCATGCATTAGGCTTCATTCTACAGCTGCTGGGCAGAAGTTCCAAGAGCCAAAGTCTACCAGATCTGCTCCCTTCAGATCTCCTTAGCATATGGACGAAATAGCGCTCCCAAACTTCAGAGTGTACGGCAATGATATGGGACGCTGTAAAAAGCCAGAGCGTAGGGCCCAGCCAGGAGTTTCCAACCCACGAGAGGGTGACAACGATTCTGTATTTGGACCAGGATACTAGTTGGTGCCGCCACCGCTACTGCTGCTGCTNTGCTGGCTATGGCTGCGGGGCCCACACTGGGTTATACGTGGGTGGCTGCTCATGAGAGGAAGAAGAAAAGTTGTCAGAGTCCAGTGGGGAGGACTTTCACAGGTGGCAATAATGGAGACAAGGAAGAGATAGAGTGCATAGTTGCTGAGAAAGAGCCCACTGAAAGCAAAGCGTGGAAGGATAAAAACTAATAATGTTCTGGTTTCTGGCCTGATGATGGTACCACCATCCATCCAGCCAGAAGGAGGAACTCCCAGACGAGCTTTGCAGGGTACAAAGGCATTGCAGTATGTTGCCAAGGCAATGTAGGTGGGACTATCTCGCTCTGAGTTGGGAGTGTGTTCCAGTAGTCAATGGAAGATTCTGGAAGAATGTTGTGTCCAAGGGCAGGGCAAGTTCATATCTAATAACTTAAAGGTCTCTTCCCCATCCTTTGGCTCCAGGAAGAGGTCACAGGAATTGCTGTTGTCACCTTGGGCACCTTCCTCCATGGACAATGATGTAACTGAGAACGTGTTTGCTTTCTGTCTGCTATGTCCTCTCTCTCTCTCCCACTGTCCTGCAGGAGCCATTGTAGCTGTGTATGTCATCTGCTGGCTGCCATACCATGTCCGCAGGCTCATGTACTGCTACATCCCTGATGACGGGTGGACTGAGTAAGTGGACTAAGGCTGTCTGGTCACTGAGAAGGGACTGGTTGGGCTGGTCTGGAGCCAGGCAATGGATCCTCAACTGCTAAGTTTTCTGGATTTCTGACCTATAGTCTATTTGGTCCTGCTCAGGTTCTCAAAATCTTCCATCTGGAGGTGGGTAAAAAGGCTTTGTGGGGGTCTTTTGTTTGTTTTTAAATTATTTTGTTTCATGTGCATTGGTGTTTTAGCATGCATATATATCTGTGTAAGGGTATTGGATACCCTGGAACTGGAGTTGCAAACGCTTGTGAGTTGCCTTGTGGGTGCTGGGAACTGAACCGGGGTCCTCTGGAAGAGTAGTCAGTGCTCTTAACTGCTGAGCCATCTCTCCAGCACTGTTCATTTGTTTTCAGACCAAGTCTTGCTATACTGCCTCAACTGACCTAGTATTCTCTTAGTAGCCAAGCACAGCAATCCTCCTGCCTCAGTCTCCCAAGGACTGGAGTAAGAGGCTTATGCCATGCCTGTTGGGATCAAGGCACTCTTTGAAAACATCCCTGACCTGGTAAGGCCATGGGTATGACAGGCTTCATGGATAGTTAGGGCTATGAGCATCCTGACGCCAGAACAGACCAATGCTTGCAGGCCAGGAAGGGAGGGAAAGGCCATGTTATTACAAGGAGAAAGAGAAAGACACAACATAGTTTCATGATCTAATAAAAACTGTGTGGAGAATAGGATATGAACCCTCTTTTATTAAAGTTAGAGAAGAGAAAAATCATGGGTTAGAAGTACAGCTCAGCTGGTAGAGTTATTGCCTAGCAACCACAAAGCCCTGTCTAAGTTACAGTTTCTGTTGCTATGAAGACACCAGGACCATGGCGACTCTTATAAAGAAAAACACTTAATTGGGGCTGGCTTACAGTTCAGAAGTTTAGTTCGTTATCATCGTGTTTGGAGGCACAGCGGTGTGCAGGTAGACATGGCTCTGGGAAAGGAAGTGAGAGTGATAAAGATAAAGAGAGCTCCATCTTTATCTGCAGGTGACAGGAAGTGAACTGGGGCACTGGGCGTGGCCTGAGCAGATATGAGACCTCAAAGCCCACCCCCACAGGCCAACAAGGCCATATCGATTGCAACAAAGCCACAGCTCCTAATAGTGCTAATCCCTATGAGCCTAGGAGGGTCGATTACATTCAAACATCACAAGGAGCATATGCCAAGCCCTTTCCACTGCCAAAGAGTTCTGCCACAGGGTGCACAACTTCTGAAAAACTAAACAAAAACTTCCCTCATGAGTAAATCACATCTCCTTGACCATACCACGAAGTGCAGGGTTCCCAGCATCTCACTGACCTAGGCAGATAGCCTCTGTCATCAGGGGAACCATATGCCACATAGGTGGTCAGTAATCATAAGCAGAGATTATCACCACAGAGCCCAGCTCAACTGCACCAGGGAATGGCAGTGATAGAAATTTGTACTCTCCGCATTGAATGTCCCATCAGCAGAAAGACCTTCCTTGCTGGCCCAGCACTATGGAGGGGACAGGAACTCTACAGCAGGATTCACAGGCACTGTGAGGAGGTGACAGTCTCTAACTAGACCCCTGGGTTTCCCTTCCAGCACACTCTACAATTTCTATCACTACTTCTACATGGCGACCAACACACTCTTCTATGTCAGCTCGGCAGTGACCCCGGTTCTCTACAACGCTGTGTCTTCCTCCTTCAGGAAGCTCTTCCTGGAATCCCTCAGCAATCTGTGTGGTGAACAGCACTCCCTGGTGCCCTTACCCCAAGAAGCCCCAGATTCACCCCCTAGTTCATACAGTTTCCGGCTTTGGGGATCTCCAAGAAACCCCAGCCTGGGTGAAATACAAGTATGAAGAGAATAACAATGACTGCCTGGGACATGCCCGTCAGACAAGCCACACCATCACTAACAATCCAGGGGGACCTCCTGACCCAGCTCAGTCATTGACCAGTGCATACTGCAGGCAAGCCACATAATACCCAGTACCCTCAGCTTCCCACCTGTGCCACTGAGTTAAAGAATAGGAACCTTTGCCTAGTGATGAAGTTGTCCAGTGCCAGGCCTGGTACATAGCCAATACTCAATAAATTCAGCTGGTTCTAATCTTTTTTCTCTCTGTGTATGTATGTATGTATGTGTGCGTGTGTGTTGGCATGTGTGTGTGAACACACATGTATATGTACATTCATGTTTGTGTATCTTATGTGGTCTTGTGTGTCCATGTACTCATGTATGTGGAGGCCAGAGATCAACCATTGTCTTAGTTAGGGTTTCTATTGCTGTGAAGAGACACCATGATCATGGCAACTCTTATAAAGGATAGCATTTAACTGGGGCTGGCTTACAGCTCAGAGGTTTAGTTCATTATCATCACAATGGGAAGCATGGTGGCATGCAGGCAGACATGGTGCTGGAGAGGTAGCTAAGAGTTCTACATCTGGATCAGCAGGCAGAGGAAGAGAGTGACACTGGGCCTGACTTGAGCAATTGAAACCTCAAAACCCACCCCCCAGTGACACACTTCCTCCAACAAGGTCATATGTCCTAATTCTTTCAAATAATGCCACTCCCCATGAAGGCCATTTTCATTCAAACCACCACAAGCATTCACCTTGTTTTTGAGACACAGTCTCTTCCAGGACTTGAATTCACCAAACATGTTAGGCTAGCTGGACAGAGTCCCAAGTGTCCTGTCACTGTCTCCCTGGCACTAGGATTCCAAGTGTATGCCACCACCACACTCATGCATGTTTAAAAAGCATAGATTATGGTAATTGTTTTAGGATTTCTTTCTCTTTTTTTTTTTCAAGACAAAGTTTCTCTGTGTAGCTTTGTAGCCTCTCCTGGAACTCACTCTGTATGCCAGGCTAGTCTCAAACTCACAGAGATCTGCTTGCCTATATCTCCTGAGCACTGGGATTAAAGACACACACCACCACCACCACCTGACTTGTGTTAGGATTTCTGTGAAGAGACACCACGACCACAGAAACTCTTAAAAAGGAAAACATTTAATTGGGATGGCTCACTCACAGTTCAGAGGTTTAGTCCATTATCATCATGGTGTGACATGGTGTGCAAGCAGATATGGTGCTGGAGAAACAGTCAAGAGTCCTACAACTTAACTTGAAGGCAACAGGAAGCAGTCTTCCTCCATGGGTGTAGCTTGAGCATATCTGAGAACTCAAAGAATGGGTAATGAACTGGAAGTGTAAGCCAAATAAACCCTTTCCTCTCCAAGTTGCTTTAGATCAGTATTTACCAGAGCAACAGAAAAGCAAACTAGACCACCACCCCCCCATCTTGCTTCTTCAGTTTCTGGCAGACGATCCTTAATATTCTATGCTCCATGATCTCTCACTCCAGCCTGCACCTCCTTGTCCCATGATCTCGGCCTGCTTGTGTTCCTCAGGGGGCATGCCACTTAGGGCTACCTTCAGTCTAGGACAGTGGTTCTCAACCATCCTAATTCTCAAACCCATTAACACAGTTCCTCATGTTGTGGTGACCCCCCAACCATAAAATTATTTTCATTGCTACTTCATAGCTGTAATTTTGTTACTGTTATGAATTGCAATGTAAATATCTGTGTTTTCTGACGGTCTTAGGTGACCCCTGTGAAAGGGTCCTTCAATCCCTAAAGGGGTCACAACCGAGAGGTTGAGAAGGGCTGCTCCAGTGTAATCTTAGCCAGTTTACATAGTAAGGACCCATTTCCAAATGAGGCCAGAATCCTGAGGTGTTGAGGATTCTGTTGTTGCGGGGCCCAGTACCTCTTTTGAAGATCATGAAAACCCCCACCTGAGAGGACAGGCAGGCCTGCACCTCTGGGTAGAGGTTTCTGTTGAACAGGGAGGGGCACAAGCATGACCCCAGTCCCCAGAAGGAATACAAGAGCTCACCAGAGTTTAATGAAGAAAGAGAGAAACTGGGGCAGTGTATTCAGGGAATGACAAATTCACTAACAGGATCCTGTTTTTTCCCTGGGTTTTTAAAACTGCACTGGCCTTCCCAACTGCTTTGCCCATTAAGATGCTAATCTTTTCTGAGCTGGGACATCTGCCCAGACAAGCAGATTGAAAAAGAAATGAGATCAGTTGTTGCTGGAGGCCGCCTTGGTTCATGGTCTTCCCTCAAATAAAAGCTGTCTGTAGAAGCTGAAGACAGGTCGAATGTTTTCGGTGCAAATTTCTGAATGAAAAGAGATTAATAAACTCAGATCCCCAGGCACTTCGCAAAAGGTGTAAAATCCAGTGGGTTTGGTACCAACTTGTGTTTGTTATAGACTCATGTCCAATATGCAGCCCAAGTGGGCTTCCAGTGACAAAATATGGGATCAATACATTTATCCAATACAGAGCGAGAGAAGCCGACAGTACCTTCCACTCTGTGACAGTAGCGGAAGTAGGTTAAGAGAAACTGCGGAATGTTGACAGGGGTGTTACTATGCTCGAAGGTCTACTCTTTTCTCGCCTAACACCAGTGCAATCTTAGATCACTTAGTCTCTTTGTTAAAATGGTCCCAATGACATCTACTTCAGAGTACTGCTGCATTAATAGAATGACATAATTGTTAGCCAAGACTCAGTGGTGTTTGCTGAGCCTTGGGATTTACTTTGTGGCTAACACATGTCCTGGAGAGCTGAGTCAAAGAACAGAGGCCTGAGTCCAAGGATCCTGTAAGAATCCCAACTTACCTACTCTTACAAACTCCAAGTCTCCGGCATGTCTCATCTCTCATGGTAATATTCTCTACACTGCTGAAAGCATTTGGGTAGTTTTTCTCTTTAGGGACCACACATATCAGAAAGGCATGTGCGAGCACAGATGACGAGAACCAGAGAATGGAGCTCTTAAGTCAGGAGCTAGAGCAGTGGTCCTCAACTTTTGGGTCATGATCCCTTTGGGGAAATCAAATGACCTTTTCATAGGGGTTGCAGATATCCTATATGATATTCTGCATATCAGGTGCTTACATTACAATTCATAACAGTAGCAAAATTACAGTTATGAAGTAGCAACGAAAATACTTTCATGGTTGGGGGTCACCAAAACGTGAGGGACTGTATTAAAGGGTTGCAGCCTTAGGAAAGTTTAGAACTACTAAGCTAGAGAATTCTGGGTCACCATGTATGTTCATGTCACTTACTCACGAAGACCCATCAAGCATATAATTGGAGCCCCAGACCCCTGGTGACCCAAGCTGAGTTGAACTCAGGTAATGGTGAAGTTTGTGTTTGGGCTGGAGCATTATATTGGGGTTTAAGGGTATTCTAGCTGGTTAGATTTGAACCCAAGGCCTCCAGGACTTATCCTGGAGGATAACTTATCTTGGCTTAAGATAATTAAGGGTCTCAACCAGCTGCGTATCCTGGCAAGGATTCTTCTGGCTCTTGAAGTGCTCCCTAAGTGAAGAAATTGGACATATAACGGTTGTGTTGGAGCTGTCAGAGACAATTTAGTGTGGCTTCTGTACAAAATGACATGTGTCCAAGAGTCTATGACATCACCTCTCCTATCAGAATGTCTGTAGAACAGGAAGAACTCAAGACATCAGGAAAAACCATGTGGTGGAGACTAAAAACCTTAGAATCTCACTAACTCCACAGCTACTAAAGATTTTTTAACTAATAGTTGGCACATGCTCCGTTACTGATATAGCAAGCTAACTCTTCCAGTTCAGAATAAGTGGAAGGGCTCAGTTGGTAGAGTGCTTTACCCAGCATGCAGGAAGCCCGGGTTTGGTCCCCAGCATCATATTAAACAGGAATGATGGTACATATAATCTCAACTCCCAGAGGCATAGGCAGGGGGATTACTGTAAATTCATGGCCAGCCTGAACAACCTAGCAAATTCAAGGCCGACTAGAGCTACATAGTGAAACCCTATCTCCAAACCAAAACAAACAAAGATCAGAAAAAGTTGGGGCTATTTTGTTTCTTGGTGCTAGAATGTAGATGGGAGATTTTCTCATGGCACCTCTGTTCCTAGTCTGTACCTCCTCGTTTGTTCCTTCTTTAGGAGAGTTCAGAGAGAAATTGGTAGGAATATTAACCCAAAAGAGCAGATTTCAATCCTGCCTAGAAAAGAGACCAGGAGCAGTGTGTAGCAACCAGCCCCACCTCCCAGGAAAGAGGTACAGTCTCCCAAATAGACAAATAGCAAAGTCAAGGGCAAGCTTTGCCAATTAGAGAAACTGAACTGGTCAGACTTTTCTTTAATCTATGACTCCAGAGAATGACCCCGGGCACAGGAGCCTGGGGAAGGGTGCAGAGCATGCTGCACACGGGGCTGGGACACACTCCTGAAGGTGACTGTGATCAGTTGTTGGTGACACGGCTTCCATACTTCACAAGGAAGCATGGTGCCTCCACACCAAAAGCGAAGAGTTACAAAAGAAGTTGGGACCAAAAGATCTTGGAAGCAAGATGATGATAGAGGAACATACAGCAAGGACATGGAGTCATGGTTCGGTGATACTCTTGGAAGCTCTTCTTGAAGAGGAGAGGACAATAGAAAAACAAGACCTGGGAGGAATGGAAGAACAGTGGTGATAATAAGAAACCACAGGATTTTCTGAGAGAGAAGACCAGGGACTTGGTAGGAAGTTTTAAAATGACCTGTACTTATTAATAATAATTATAATAATGACACAGATTAATAGAATTAATGATTCTTTTCCTATGTGTATGTGAAAGTTGTATGCACACTATGTGAGTGCAGTACCCAAGGATTCCAGAAGAGGGCATCATCTCCTGGAATGGAAGCTATAAACAGTTATGACTAGCCATGCAGTGTTAAACCTGGGTCCTCCAGAAGAGCAGCATGTGCTCATAACCACAGGTGTGTCTCTCCAGCCCCTGCTGTGATATTTCAACCATTTATACAGCATACATTGATCAATTTGGGGGTAATTAGCACTCCTCTCCATCATTGTTTGTTTTCAGACATTGGGCTTCTCTGTTCTAGATCTTTATAATGACATTTTATGTGATTGTACTGATTACAGCCATCCCCTTGTTCTCCTGTGAGTTGGGGGGCACCATCAACCCCTCTCCATTCTGCCTTCCGCACTCTCATTTTTTCCAGCCTCTGGACATGACTTCTTCACATTCTGAATGACTTTCTTTGGCTTCCATGTACAACAGAACATAGTGGTGCTTGTCTTCCTGCACCCGATCTACTGAAATGTTGTATGTTTGCTTGCTTGCTTGTTTTTGTAGCACTGGGGCATAAAACCAAGGACTTGTGCATGTTGGGCAAGCAAAAGCATCAGAGCTACATCCTCAGTCTTTCTGGGCATTTTAATATGAGTAATGATAGGAAAATCTGTGAAACACAAGAAGGGGCATCACTGAACACATGAAACTTCCTTTTACAAAAAAAAATCACAAAATTCCACACAAATATTATTTTTTTTTTTGAGACCGGTTTTCTCTCTGTAGCTCTAGCTGTCCTGAAACTCATTCTGTAGACCAGGCTGGCCTCAAACTCAGAGAGATCTGCCTGCCTCTGCCACCAGAGTGCTGGGATTAAAGTTGTTCTTCATGTTCTGGATAACCCTTGAAAGGCGACTAAAAGATGAACCAATGCTAAGGAAAGCCCAGGCCAGAGAGAGGCAGACAGATGTGGACAGATCAAGTCCAGGCTGGGGTGCAAGACTGATCTATACTGTGCCTCCTTGTGTGACTTTTTCTATGCAGGAGAAGTTAAGATTTACCAAGCACTTAGAACAGGGTGAGAAAGTGTTATATAAATGCAAAGTAATAAATATGTATTCCGCTAAATATGTGGAAATGAACACACTTTATTTGCCTGGCACATAAAATTGGCAGGTCCCAAACATGGAGCTCATCTCTCTTGCCTCAAGGAGTCCAAGACAACCAACTAGACAGACACTGGCAAAGCAGATGTCTGGGCAGAAAACTCAAGAAATTTTAAAAAGTACTCCAATTGCCAAGGAAACACAAGGTCATATTAAGGACATTAAAACCAGCATTGAGTCTTTTGAGAGAAAAGAAGTGTAACAGAGAAGATTATCAATGGTCAGGAGCACTTGAGAACGAGGAAGGAGGACGGTGACAGATCTGGCCTTCACCAGGACTGGGAAGGTAATTCTACAGAAACAACATGAAGGTGAGCAGCTTCCCTGGGAGGCAGGCTCCATGGCCCCCATAGTTCCACAGCTGGAGAGCTATGGTTCTAAACTACCTCCTTGAGTGTGAAAGGCTAAGGACAGTCAGTCAGTGAGCTGCAGCAGGTGGACCCACGACAGAAACGGTCAGGGCTGCCATCTTGCTAAGTGTGATGGTCCACGCTACCAACCTGGTAGGAGCTAGACTCACACGGTTAACATTGTCATATTCTAGGTGCATCTGTGAGGAGGTTCCTAGGCTGGAATAGGTGGGGCCGGACTATCCAGCCTAAATGTGAATGACAGCATTCTAGGGACTGGGGTTCCATACTGAAAGAGAGAAGCTGGCTGAGCACTGTCATTCATATCTCTCTGCTTCCTGACTGAGAAAGTCATGTGACCAGCCGCCTCATGCATCTGCCACCACGCCTTCCCCATGATAGCCCACACCTTCAAACCATGAGCCCCGTAAACCCTGCCTTCCTTAAGCGGCTTCTGTTGGGTCTTTTCCATAGCAACAAACAGAACAGGTAACACACCAAGTTTCTCGACTTCGCGAGAAGCTTGATATAAGAGCAAACAATCAGAATTGAATCTGTGAGACCACAGTAACTGTGGTCCAACAATTAGGCTCTGTCCACACAGCAAGTGAATTCTGAGATCTCAGAAGGTTAACCCAGCCTGGGGGGTGGGGGTCAGGGTGGGCGTGTCCTGGGTTATGGGTTCTTGTCATAGAACACTATCAAGCGGAGAAAGACGGCTGTTTGTGGTCCTGGCTCCTTCCATTTCTTGAGGCCTCCCTCCTAACACAGCCACATCCTGGAGTCTCATACAGGTTTCAGAAGCATTGTCTAAAGGCAAACACTAAGGTGCAGTGAACAGTTGGAAAAACAAAAGCAAGCTTTTCACTAAGAATGTTCCATCGCCCAAGAGATACCTGTGTGACGTAGGAGGGTCATCTGTCTATGTGTTACTTTCATTGGTTAATAAAGAAACTGCCTTGGCCCTTTGATAGGACAGAAGATTAGATAGGTGGAGTAGACAGAACAGAATGCTGGGAGAAAGAAGCTGAGTC
>LOEQ01001782.1:289604-302122 GCA_001685075.1 Bramus lutescens
GAAGTCACGGGGGCTGCAGTGTTGGGGGCTGGTGGGAAGGGCTGTGGAGGCGCCTGCTGGTACTGCCTGATCTCCGTCAGGTGTGATTCACGCCAGGAGCGCAGGAAGATCTGCTCCAGGTCCTCCATCAGCGGCACCTGATCAGCAGCTGCAAGACATGGTGGCGAGAGATGACATCAGCACCTGCTCATCAGGGGCACAGGCAGCTTGCCACCAATGCTATGGGCAGCTGAGACTACATGGGCATGCTTAAAATCACACAGCCTGAGTGATTGGAGAACAGAGAAGAACACAAAATGAAGTCAGCCACCAACCCGCTATCTCAAAAGAACCACACACACAAAAAAAAATACTCTCTTTCTCTCCATCTACTGTAAGGATTGTGGGTACTCAACTTGATTCTTTACCATCAACCCTACAATCAGGTTTCCATATCTTATGGTCTCCCTGCACAGCTCTGCTGATGGGTGTGTAAATTATTCTCTTGGAGGGGCCATTTGGTCATCCTTGTTGCTACTGCAGATTTCTGTATTTCTTCAAGGAATTCCTCTGTAGGTACATCTGAAGTGTATGCCTTTAGGTATACTGTGTTACTTCCTAGGCATGCTGGATAGTTTTATTTCAACTCGACACAAGCTAGAGTCCTCTGGGAAGAAACCTCTACTGAGAAAATAGGACCGCCAGACTGGCCCTGACTGCCAGGCAAACCTGCTTGCCTTTCCTTGATGGCTAATGTGGGAAGACCCTGCCCATCGTGGGTGGTACTACCTCTAAGCAGGTGACCCTGGATGGTGCAGGAAAGCCAACTGAGCAAGCCAGCAAGCAGCACTCCTCCATGGCCTTTCCATCAGTTCCTGTCCTGTAACATGAAACTGTAAGCTGAAATAAACCCTTCCTTCCCCCATGTTGCTTTTGGCCATGGTGTTTATCACAGGAATTGAAAGCCTGGGCTTGGATTCTCAAAAGTTAGCTTTCCCCCAGTGTGATGGTGGGACAGTTCTAGCCCAGCACTCACAGCATCAATGGGTGCCATCTCTTGGGTACTGAGAAAAATGACGTGTTCCATTGCTCATGTGTCTCTCTTCAGCAACTAATGAGATCAGACATCTTTCAAAAGTCCCTGTATTTTCTTTCGTGAATTATCTGGATGCTCTAGCTGAATATTGCCTTTGAGGAGCTGGAGGGGAGGTTCTCAGACTTCCAGCCAGCTTTCCCCAGCTATGGGACCTTCGCTGCCCTGCCCACAGGAGAGCTATGAGCACAGCCCAACACGAATGTAAACTTTCTTAAAACACCAAGGTACTTTTGCCATTTGAAAAACTCTGAATTCACCGTTCTCAAGTATAAATTCTTTAGGTGGCAATGCTGGGTGACAAATGTTAAAAAGTTGGCCAAGCCTAACACAACTTCCCAATCTGTAAAAGGTAGCTTGTAGCAGCCACTTAGGGCTGTGCCAGAGTGTGATTAGGTGGGCTTAGAGCTTCATTTGTTTTTCCCACTTATTTCTTGTGTGTGCTGCAGAACATGTGAGCAGGTCAAAATGCAACAGGCAGGAGTCAGGTCTCTCCTTCCACCATGTAGTTTCCAGGTATCAAACTCATCTTCAGGCTTGAAAGCAAACACCTTTATCCCCTTGGCCCACCCCATCAGCCCCATTTTCTTTATTTTATTATTAGATGCCTCTGGATTATGGCTAGTTATTTGAAGTGTGTGATCAAATTAGAATCAGCAGGTTGGCTATTATACCCCTTGTCTCTAAGAACTCTCCCTTGAGCCCATCCATATCTCTTTTGAACCATCACCTCCAGGCAGAGCTCCCTTAGAGGTGGGCTAGACTTTCTACGCTTGTATCCTGGTCTCCATTCTCTCTGACCTGCTTTCATACGACTTTTGTCCCTGCCCCCCTTCCATATCCTTCATCAAGGCAGCCAGCCTTCCATGTGGCCAACCCACAATCAATTACCAGTGTCCCTGCATTAAACTCCTAGCCATACTGATGGGTGCTCAGCCTGTGACCTTGACACAGTTTCCTTCAGTGACCTCTGTATCAACTTATTCACCCCCCTCCACACACACACCCTTAGTGAGCACCAAGCTGGCCCCGCAGAGGCTGCACCCACATATAAAACAACAGACTGATGTTCTTGGCCTGCAGCACACATCCCAACCTGGAGGAGGCGCTCATGGAGACACAGCAGCCATGGTTGCTCCTGGAGTGACATTGCTCTAGAAACAAAGGAAACGATACAGGCCAGGGGGCTCTGGTGCGGGGAGCTGTCCTGGGTGTAGCAACAAGGTTCCTTTGAGGAGATAGTGTATGGGTCAAAACTCAAATGACAAGAAGGGGTCAGGTTCATGGATGTCCTAGACCAGAGCACTTCAAACGGAAGCTGCAAGTCCACGATGCTCTGGCATGAATAACACCGCACAGGAAGGAGCAACGGGGCAGAGTGGAAAGATGGGAGTGGAAGGCTGGCAGCCACCAGACCTGGGGATAAATGTCAATCGGGCAGGACTAGAAACCGTCGGTGAGCTCCAGGGAACAAGGAAATGTGGTTTGGTCCACAGTTCTCACAGACCTGGAGACCAAGAGGCCAGAGGTTTGTGATGGGGAGGAAGGAGACAAAGACAGGGTGGATCTGTGCCAATCGATTGTTCACATGGGTCTAGGGAAGGAGCCTCAGAGAAACCTGATGCTGGGTCTGCCTTTCAGAACCTTCACTATCCCATGGTTCTGTCCCAATCCTCCTCACCCACTGACTACCTGGGTATCAAGGGTCAAACCTGAGCTCCTCACTGCCCACCTGCGGCTGCTCACAGTGGGTCACAGCTGGCTGGACACTTCCACATAGACTATCCTCAAGCTCACATTCCCTAAATTTCTACTTTTGGCCTAAGTCTCTATGGGATTCAAGAGCTCTCTCTCCAGAGGGCAGTTGGCCTTGAGAGCAACACAACCAGAAGTAACCAACATTTTTTTCACTACTTCCCACTGCTCACTTTTTTGCTACACACACACCCACAGTTCACTGTTATCCCTCCTACCCACAGTCAGCCCCAACTGTGCTCCCACCCACCCATACCCTAATCTGGGCTCCCACCCACACCTAGCCTGACCTGTACCCACTTCTCAGCTCTTCCCAAGTCCATTCCTTCTGGAGGTCAAGTCTCTACTCAGAGGCCTTTCTTGATGTCCCTAAGTGGACCCCTCATGCCCACACCCCATCAAGTTCTCTCCTGCCTCTTGCTTCTCTTCTCCAGTTGAGCTGACTCTCCCTGAGGGCAGAATGTTGGCTTTATCACCTGTGCCTTTGTGTCTGGATCGGCAGATGAAAGGTCAGCATGTTGCCTGAATATGGCCTGTGTTTTTGCAGGTGAGTGACTGGTCTCTGAATCACCCCTGTTGATTACACCCTTCTGTTTGTTGACCCCCTCCCTGGAAAGGTTAGGGATAACCTGGTCTTCAGATCCCTCTCTGGCCTCCTGAGTCTAGCTGGCCCTCCCGGTAAGATCCATCCTTAGCCCACAGCTGGACCCAGGCTCACCCAGCTGGACGAGGTAGTAGACGGTCAGCAACAGTTGCGTCTCCTCGGATATGGGCTGCATGGTGGAGGCACCGTGCTGTTCGTAGGCCCTGGACAGCGACTGTGAGTTTTGGTAGCAAGTATACAGCAGGGGGCTGATGACCACATCATTCAGGTTTCCGCAGAGGTAGGGGAAGTTCCCGTGGCCTAGGGAAGAAGAAAGCGGCCGCTCGGCAACTGGTCTTAGAAAGTGATATTTCATTCATATTTTAATAAATAAAGCTTGCCTGAAGATCAGAGAGTAAAACAGTTCCACTGGTCAGCCATACAGACCAGGCAGTGGTGATGCACACCTTTAATCCCAGTAACCATGCTAGTTTGCCATAGAAACCAGGTGGCAGTGGTGCACACCTTCAATCCCAGCCCTAGAGAGGAATATAGGATGGGAGGAGACAGCTCTCACTCACAGTCTCGTTCTGAGATTTCTGGAGTCAGGATCGCCATTTCAGACTGAGGTAGGTGTAAAAGCCAGTGGCTGGCTGTTTTGCTTTTCAGACCTTCAGATTGAACCCCAATATCTAGGGGTTTTATTAATCATGCTATAGTCTTGTACTCAGCCTGGGTGGGGTACCACTGTGGATCCCCTAAGAGCCAGGGGAGTTCTTAGGTCCCATTTCGGAGGAATCTCAGACCTCCTATGGTCCTTGATGACCTCATACACCTGTTCTGCCTTCTAGGACCTAGGATAAAAATGTCATCACTCATATCCAGCCGGTGGCAGGGCATTTGCTTGCTCATTTTGTCCAGTCCCTTATTTTACAGTTGATCAAGTTCAAGGCCAAATAAAAGAAGTTTACCCAAAACCAAGCAGCAATATCCTCGAAACGGCGGGGTGCGCATAGCAGTGGGGACTGTTGACCAGGCCTTGTCTTTCCCAAGGCCAAGCCTTACACCGCCACCCAGGATCTATAGTGAGCAGAGTTAACCAAACAGCTCAGTGTCTAGACCCAATGACTCTAGAAAGCAAAAGACACTGAGTGATGCTGGAGTGGACACTAGAATCCTTCTTACGGCAGCTCCTGGGGTAGGATGGCCCAAGCAAGGGTCTGATCCTTCTTTACCATCATTAGCTGCATGACCCTAAGCAAGAACTTGACTTTCTCAATGGGGAGATGCCAAACGGTAAAGGCATGGTGTGAACGAATGTTCTCTTTTGTCATCAAAATGACACCAAATCTCCCCATGCGTAGCTATGCATAGGCTTCATGTGGGGCTCCATGGGCCATGTCTTGAGATAAAATGTTTCTCATTCTTGAGTAGGACTGATTTGCTAAGATACATACGGGCCCCACCCACAGCTCGAGGTTCAGACCTGTGAGTTCGCATCTCTGCTCACTCCCCTCAAGATGCTAGGGTAGGGGACCAGGGACCACAAGGAGACAGCACTGTCCACGTATGTGCTGGCTTATAAGGGGCAATGTGGTTACCTTAACGAAAGGGATGCCATGCTTGTCATGGAAGGGGCTCCACGAGCTGCCCTGAGAACCAGATGAGAGCTAAGCTACAGAGCCGCTGGCTGGACCTGGAAGCCTGGGAGCGGCAGGCATAGGGAAGTGAGCACACCTGAGCAAAGGACCTGTCCTCTGAAATGGCTCAGTGTGAGATGCGGGTGTGCAGGGTTCCCTCTGTGAGGGTCTTGGTCAGTGTGGATGCTGGTGTCTTGCTACCTGCCCCAACTCTGTATTCTCAGTCTCTCTCACACGATTCAGAGAAGAGGGTGCAGATCTAACCTTTGGTTCTTCCATGGGGCCCTGAAGCCCTTCTACCATGCCAGTACTTTTTCTGCCATTTTCCTGCCATCTCCCCGACCTCTCTTCTCACAAGCAGGATGCCAAATGGCCAATCAAGGAATTGGATCTATACAGTCCTGAACACCTCTCTCCTCAGGCACTGCCAGCTTACCCTGCACACAGTTTCCCATTTGAAAGTCTCCAGCTACCACAAAAGGATTTCTTCAGTTGAGCCGCAAGGCGACCTCCAGGTAACACACATGAGCCACCACAGAGGAGACCAAATCAAATCTTACTCAAGGCTTCTGTAGCACTGACCGTAGCTGTCTTGGCCCAAAGTCAGAGGGTATGGCTTTGGATGAAAAGGGAACAAGCCATGGGGGGCATTGTCCATTCTCCCCCAGGCCTTGGTGCTATGCACTAGCTGGGTAACTAAAACCCGGGTTCTGTGAAATAGAGTGAATGAAGAAAAGGACCAGAGGATGGAGTCACAACAAGTCTGCTGGGACAAACCAATACGCTCTGCCATTCTCAGCAGTCTAGAGACTGGGCCCGCTTTGTTCTCTTGCCCTGAAGAACTTATGCGTTAGCTCAGGGGGATTCCTTTGGAGCTGGACTGAGACGAGGTCACAGTTTTGTGTGGGATTCCTTACAGGCTTCCCTGCCTCCCCAGCTGTACTTGCCTTTAAATATCACCGGCTTGGCCTTGCAGATCTTCAGCAAGTTGTCGGGGACAGACACTGGTTCACCAGATGCCACCACTGGGAAGGTGACTGAAGCCGGTCCCACCAAGCCAGGCTGGGGCACACAGGGTAGGCCGGTACCTTCTAGGAACACAGCCAGCACATCAATAAAACACATCAAAAGAGGTGAGCTTTCCCCAGCCAACCTGACATCCAGCCACCGTACAAAAACTACCGCCTGACCCATCTCCCCACTCATAAGACTTGTGGGCTCACCCAGCCCCACCTTTCCCCACCAAGAGACACATAGGCCACAGCGTGGTAGAGAGGTTGCTTGTCCCTCTGCTATGCCAGGATCGGCTGCCCAGAACCTCTCACTCATCTGCGTGCACACATGCACACATGCTACTCACAGGCCAAGCCACCCAACTCGGGTTTGAGCAAGACCCTAGCCACTTACCTTGCTTAGTTCTGTTGCCACTACCGGGAGGGAAGCCACCATCCGTGGTTGATTTAGACTCTGGGGACCAACCTTTGTGTCGTTTTTTGGGAGGCCCAGAGTTTGGCAAGATACCTAGAAAATATTCAGAGCATGGGTTAGGCCACCATTGGGAACTGGTGTCAATAAAACTCTCCCATGATTTGGAGAGCAGAACTGTTTTGTTTTGTTACGTTGACAGAGCTGGGGCTCAAATCCAGGACCTTGTACGGGTTAGGCAGATGTTCTCCCACTGAGCTACATCCCCCAACCCTTGGTATTTTTTAAAATTTCAGCTCTATGGATCTAGACAGAAGGAGTCATCCTGTCAATTTTTATAAATGTTTCACTCCAAAGTTGTGTTTAAACTGCATCTCTTTAGGTCTGAGCTCCTTGGTTTTTAAAACAGTCAAAATAATAGTAAAAATCTACTGAGAAAGTGGCTTAACCAGTGGAAGAGAGATGCATGTAAAATACTTTAATGAAACACTTAGGGGTTTGGGCTCCATAAATTGCCGGCCAGTATCGGCATTACCAGCCCAGCAAAGGTTTAATGCACCATCACAGTTTTGCCACTTGAGGGCAGTACTGATCCACATGCACACCCGCTTCCTGCCCTCCAACCCCACCCTTGCCCAGCTGGAAAGCTAATTTCACACTCCCACCCAAGCTGGAAAGCTAATTTCATTAAAAAGCAAGAGCAGAAGCTGGACCCGCTGCTGCTTGTGAGTCATCCCTGCCCACTCTGGATGTCAACAGGCTCGTGACGGAAAACTATTCATAAATTAGTATCAAGAATTGGATACCCTATTTTCTTTAAACTCTGAACACAAGTGTTCAGCTGTCCAGTCATCCCGTCTCAACCCTGTCATACTTTAAACACATCTGAACACTTTTAAAACTACCTAGCCAAGCGGGATGGCAGGGAGGAGGTACATGCCTTTAATCCCAGGACCCAGAAGGCAGAAAGAGGCAGATTTCTGTCGAGCTCAAGGCTAGCCTGATCTACATAGCAAGTTCTAGGCCAGCCAAGGATACACAATGAGAGCCTGCCTTTAAACACAGACAAGCAAACGAAAACCTGTCTGTCTGAACACAAGCCTGTTCCGAGGACCTCAAGAAGCTCAGCATGTGTGGAATAAGGCCTCCTGATACCTGGGGCTCCTGGGTGATGAAAACCCACAGAGTGGAGCCCTCAGGGCTGAGGGTGATATCTCCCCTCAGCCTAGGCAGATAATACACACAGACCTGGCTCTGCCTAGAGCCACCACTCAGGGCCCCTGAAGTGAGAGGAAGAGCATGCACCTTGTCACAAGAGCCCAGGTTATTCTAAAGCAGCAGCCCTTTGAGAATGACTGCTGTTGGGTCTCCTGGAAGGAACCTCGGGTAACTACCTACCCTTAGACTGACCAAAGTGGAAGAAAATCTAAACCAAACAGACACAGAGATGAAAGGACATGAAGTCCTTGACTTTACAGAGAGCTTTCAAGCCTGCAGGCTTCTTTGCCCTCAAAGGCAGGGGGACTGTCATCTCTGCACCAGCTCGTCTAACACTGTCCCCAGGAGCAGAGGAAGAGCTCTCAGAGACAGGACCCGGTTCCTCTAGGGCGTGGTCCCCAACTATAAGAGGGTAGGGCTGAAGCTGAGGATGCAGGAGGGATCTACAGGGGTCAACCAGAAACGTCTCTACCGGGCTCTAAGCCAGTAAGTGATCTCAAAACATCACCATGAACAGCCACTGATGTCAGCATGAGCCGATTATTTCTCTGTCTCCCACGATAACCCTACCTGGCATTTTCTGAGGAGTCTGCAGGTGGGAGCGCTCCCGAGACAAGGCTCCTAGTTCCCATCCTCCACTAGGGGGCAATGTTCCACTGAGAGCGGCCATGGCGGCCTAGCTTAGTTGGACGCAGTTTCCAACACACTGACAGGGAAGGTTTGGTAGCTCTGACACATGCCTGTGCTCAACTCTGCCGCAACCCAGTTCAGCCCTTCCCTCTGTCAGGTTCTACCACAGCCTGATGCTAGGAACTACAAGGGACCTTCAAAAGTTAAAGATTAGATGGNCGGGAGAGGGAGAACGATGTGGGAGAGGAGAGCAATGGCCTAAGCTGAGCTCTAGAAAGTCATCTAACAGAGGCAGGGTAAGCACCGAGAGACTGGGCAGAGTGTGGACGTCATGGTGAAGCCACCACGGAAGTGAACAGTTAAAAGAAGAATGAATGAGAGTCAACGAGCTAAATTCTAGAAGGCCTTTGAGATCCTGGTAGGAAACTTAAAGATCTCCATTCCCACACACCTCCACAAAGTAGGCTTGGAAAGTTCTAGTCCAATCCTGAATCCAACCCTTTGTAGGCCACCTGCCCAAAATCAAGGTCCCAGGACCCCAGGCTGGGAGGATCTGCTGTATTATTGTATGAGGTGAAGACTGCATGTCCACAGAGCTAGGCTCAGGGAAGAAGCTATGGACAGCAAGGGGCTTCCTGTCCTTATGACCAAGGGCCGCTCTTCAGCCATGCGGATGCCCTGCATCCATTCTAGAGAAGGAACAGCCACAGGAGAAAGGTAGGAGTCTTGAGGGTAGGCTGAGGAATGATAAAAATACCAGAACATGAAAGCTAGTCAAGACTGGAGAGTCATAGATTCATGAGGGCTGCTCCTTCAGCAAATGACTATGCAGCCGACAGCTTTGGGCCAGAGAAACCTTCTGCTACAATGGAGTTGTATTCCAGCCCAGGGTGCCTCTCTGGACCTGTCTCTCTTCCGCGATGTTGAAAATAAAACCCAGGAAAGCACACTCTATCCGTGAGCTTCAACTCCATCCCCAGGATGGACATTCTCTAAGGACCTTTCCAATTTAATGTCTCAGACCCTAGGCTCCAGTTCAGGTGGGCATGGGGCATGGGGGCCGGGTGACAAGGCAGGAAGGGAAAGAGAGCAAACAACACTTTCAGGAACATTCTTAGGAACAGCAAGATGGGAGAGCACGATACTGGGAGTTTGAATGCAATTCCCCAAGTCTCTTTGCCCCCTCCCTCTCTCCAAAACTCAATTATCATGCCCACAACCCCCGCCTCCCCCCATCACCTCCTCCAAGTGTTAAATAGGCAGACAAGCTCCTGTGGCGGGCTGACACTGATACCAATAGCCAGTGTCAAGCAGTGAGCTCCCAGATGTGCACAGCAGCTGGGGATCCTCATCCTGTCCTCAGAGAGGCATTCTTATCCCCAAGGAGGGACCGCTGAATAAGGCTGAAGGATCCACTGCCTTACAAGACAGAGCTGGGCTCTGGATTCATATTTATCTGCCCCGACATCCACCCTCCCCCACCACTCCCAATCTTCCCAAAACCTGCATCAAGAGAGGCTACCTGCCACCAGTACAAAACCCTCTCTACCCCTCAGCACACATGACTCTCCCATAGCACTGGTCCAGGCACAGACCTGAGGACATGTGACATCTGCCCTGATGCTCACGAACACATTAGACTCTGGAGCCTCCATGTCCCCAGTCCTGTACCCATATCCCCTCTAGCCCAGGTCCAGAGTAAAGAAGGGCCCTAGCACCTCCAGAACCAGCAGCACTACCTAAGGCTGAAGGACGAGGCACGGCAGACAGGCTACTCTTTGCCAGCTGTGGCTGTTTGGGGGAGTCTTTGCCATTGAAGACAGTGGGACCTGTTGCTGTGGTCGCTGAGGGGTGATCAGAGGCCGGACCTGAAAGCAGAAAGCATGGGAAAGGGGTCAGAGCACAGGCTGCACTGGAACCAGGCAGATAAACTAGCTCTGATGAGTTCCATCAGGAAAGCAGGTTTCTGACATGGTAATTCTGTCACACGCAGACAAAGATACACATGCATTCACACGTGCACATTTGCGCACATACTCCTAAATCCACACACATGCATGTGTGCATATAGAGACACATGTACACCTGTGTGCACATTCTTGCCCATGTGGACATAAATGTGCACATATGAATGCAAACTCCTTTCCGATTTCACATGCATGTACACGTATGCACAGGTATGCATACAGGAACATATGCATGTTCCCCTGTATATACATACAAGTGCACAGAAACATACTTAATAAATACCCAAATGTACAAGGGACCAATATACACAAATACATGTACACACATTTAGAAAGACATAAATATTCCTGCTTACACATGAGCATGGGAGCAGACACATATGAACATGAGCACATAAATACCATGAACCTTCTGTTTTCACTCCAGAGGGTCTAGTGTGGGTAAGGGAAGGTCTTGGGGTGCATGGGTGGCCGAATTTCCTAACCTGAGATGGTTGATTCTGTTTGCTTCCTACCTTCCTCCAGCTCCAAAATTCAGTTTTATATCAAAACGCTGCAGGGAAGCCTGGCAGGTTGGTTGATGACAAGATATGGGCTACTTATAGGGTTCAGGTTCCTTAAGTCTTGAGAATAATTCTGGGGGCAACAATGGACTGTGGTCCCATAAGGAGGCCTACGTTGGCTGGAATCATAGGAAGGTTTTCATAAAACTTCCCTGTCAAGGCGGTGGCCCATGTGACAGTTGGAATGTGATTCTGGGACTGTCCAGCCTGTGTCTGAACCACAGTGCCATTACTTACAAGTTATGTGACCTGAAACACACATTATATCTCTCCAAATTTCAATGTCCCCCTCCATAAAATGGGAGTCATGATGGCAAGTGGCAGAGCCACCGTGTGAAGGATGCAGGTGGGTAGACGTCCAGGGCATGGAACAAGTCCCTTAAGGGGCTGCTCTTACTATAACCTCATTTAATTCTTATAACCACCCTGTGAACTAGACTGAAAAGGACACCCCACACCCCCAGGTCTACACATGGGCAAACAGAGTTAAGTTCCAGGAATTAAGTGAATTGCACCATTCAGCAAAGGATAGCAGTTCTGGTGTCTACACCGGGTGCTTAGACACAAAACAGCGGGTTCCCCAGTCCACAGTGGCAAAGGAAGAGAATAGCCAGGACACTGTTGGAGGAAAGGGACAGAGGCCAGCTTGTGAAAAGAAGCCTAGAGCACCTGAAGGACAGTGTGTCCCAGAGAGAATGATTGATGGGTCTGCAGAGCCCAGGACACTGGCTTCATTCCCAGGGCAATGTGCCACACTGACTCTCTGGGCAGGAAGGATGAAAACCACCAATGGCCTTCCAGAGTCCTCAGGAAGGCCAATGTCNTCTCCAGACAACGGCAGCCACACTTACTTACAGGCTTCATCTGTGTGGCTCAGGGCCAGGCATGTGAAACAGAAATACCTGGTATACAAACTTGCTTCCCCCAACTCCTCCCTGTGAGGCCCTGGGCAAGCCTCAGCCTCCATGGAACCTCAATTTTCCAAACACCCCACTGGCTCACAGGGCACAGCAAGCTTTAGTGAGTAAGATACATGCCCAGGGTAGGCACACCCAACGTGGGATAAAGGACAGGAATCTAACCTCCGCCCCTCCTAGAAATCCCCTTGGAATGTTGACCTGATACTTGTCAACCCCTGAACCCTGTGTTGTGACTTGGGGAGGCAGAATGACTCTGAAGCAGGATCCCAACACTGGGGGAAATCACATTCCTTACCCAACAGGAGAGCAGGCAAATTTCCCAAATACAAGGCAACATGTACACTTTGCTAAAACAAACTCAAAATGACCTAGGACAACAACGCACCACGTAAAACTTACAAGATGGCATCGAGCAACGACACTCAAAGTGTGACCTTTATTTATTTTGAAAAATGCCAACTCCAGGGGCATGGCTTTAGCACCTGGGACACCACTCAGTAGTCTCACCTGCCTGTTGAGCTCCCACTGGGACGTTGGGGTTTGTCCCAGGAACAAGATCACTGGGGAAGGCAGCCAGAGACCCTGAGCTCTCCAGCGGTGGGAACAGAGAACTGGGACAGGTGCTGGTGGAGTTCTGCCGGCTTCTGAACTCTAACAGAGGCAAGAAGGACACATGAAGTTGGGTGGTGCTGGTGGTGCACGCCTTTAGTCCCAGCACTCGGGAGGCAGAGGCAGGTGGATCTCT
>LOEQ01001782.1:302133-325650 GCA_001685075.1 Bramus lutescens
GAGGCAGGTGGATCTCTGTGAGTTCGAGGCCAGTCTGGTCTATAAGAGCTAGTTTCAGGTCAGCCAGTGCTACACAAATAAATCACTCTCAAAAAAAAACAAAAACAAACAAACAAAAAAAAGAAGAAGGAGGAGAAAATATAGAAAGGAGGAGGAGGAGAAGGAGAAAGAAATGATGATGATGATGATTATGATGATGATGATGATATGATGGTGACAAGGAAGAAGAGGAGGAAGAAGAAAGAAGAAAGTAGTAATGACATCTACTTGGACCTTATCCAATGACTACAGAATGACTTCCTAGAGTGGAATTGTCTACAGGACCATGGGGCACATGAGTCTATAAAGAATGCCAGTGCCATGCTAATCTGTTTCAGTGTGTTGCAGGGCAGAGGTGCCTTGTTCCATAAACAGTTCCCTGCCAAAGGGTGACTCTATCCGCAGACAGTATAAGAGTGTCCAGTGGGGGGAACAAGAAATACGCTTTAGCCGGGTGGTGGTGGTGCATGCCCTTAATCCCAGCACTCGGGAAGTAGAGGCAGGCGGATCTCTGTGAATTCTACATCTCTATGATCTACAAGAGCTAGTTCCAGGACAGGCTCCAAAGCTACAGAGAAACCCTGTCTTGAAAAAAAACGAAAAAAAAAAAAAGAAAGAAAGAAATACACTTTATGCAACTGAGCTATCTGAGCCCTGTGCTTAACATCCAAGGAGACATGGGCTGATGGTGATGCCCCCAGACACAGGGGCCTCACTCAGCACCTCCCTCCTCTCCTACACCATCCTCTTTTATTTATAAGTCTATCTCCCAGCAGCGGCTCTAGCCTGTGAGCAGGATAGAGAACCACAGGGAAGGTCAGCTTCATCCATGGGCCTGGGACTGACTGGTACATGGTAGGGACTTATTAAATTGTGATTGCATACAATAAAGGAGGAAGAGGAAATGAGAGGGGAAGAGGAGGGGGAGGGGAACCGAGGAATAGTACTCAGAGTCAGTCACTCACACCTGAGCGATTCTCCTTCCACACAAAGAACCTGTTGGAACATTCCAGAAAATGCAGAAAAGTGGGGGAACATAAGGACAGCTCTTCTGGACATTTCTGGAAAGTTCCTTCTCAGACACACTCCACCACCCTGGGCAGGCTTCAGAACAGCCACTGTCCTAGCTTCTCCCCTCAGCAGATGGGAGAGCTACAGAAGACACTGAGGAAGGCCACTGTGCAGCCTTTCCCTGGTAAAGCCAGAGCCCAGCTCACCCCCAGGGACCAGACCCCAGAGCTGCTCTCTTCTGAGTTCAGGGATGCAGAAGGTAGTGATGGTGTGGCATTGTTCAAACTCAGCTTTCTCAGCCTCATCCCAGTGACACTGTGGGGGATCATAGCTTCTTGCTGAGGATTGCAGGGATTTTAGCATTAGTCTAGGTGCCAGGAGCAACCTCTAGATACTATGATCAAAAGCATCCCTTAGCAGTGACAAATGCCCCCTGGGAATAAAAACCACTGTCCCTTACACCCACCAAAAAGAGGCTCAGCACCAGGTGGCCCTCAGCTAGTCTTTGCATCATGCAATGAGTCTGTCCACATACAGTGACACCAAGGAGCATCTTCAGGGCCAAGGGCTTGGTCTCCTGCTACAGCCTGTACCACTGTACAGAAGTCCCTGACCCCTCCCTCTCCTAGCCCTACAATGCTCACTGGGAGTGCACTCCCAGCTCCCAACTCCCATACCTCCAGATTCAAGCCTCCCCACCCACCCCGNCCTCACCTGAGCCTTTCCAGCAAATCAACGGTCCTTTGGTCAGTGCCCCCTGTGCATTCCGGACCAGATAGTACTTGAGGTGTTTCTGTTTCTTGGGCTGTGTGCTCAGCTTCAGGTTGATGTGATTGGAGAATTCGGTGAAGTAGCAGAAGCCTTTCTTCCCACAGCCAACACAGTTCCCAGAGAAACCTGGGCAGGAGGGAGCAATCCATGAGCCTCTCTGCTTCCAACTTCCCTTCCAAAAGCCACAGTTTGACTGCCATAGGCATGGTAATCAGGCTGAGGAGTCAAGACTGCCTTGATTCAAAGGGAAACAAAGGGACTGAGCCACAAAGGTGAGTCTGGGCAAGTGTGAGAGATTTCACCGTCTTGGGGCGGTGTGTGTGTGTGTGTGTGTGTGTGTGTGTGTGTGTGTGTGTTAAAAATTCCATGTACGTGATTGTAGCCTACACACACATACACAGTGGAATTTTATCCAGCCACAAGGAAGAACACAATTGTATCATTTGAAGGGAAAAAAAATGAATGGAGTTAGAGATCATTATGTTAAGTGAAACAAGCCAGACAGATTCAGAAAGACAAACAATATATGTTTTTCTCTCATATGCAGAGCCTGTATTTTAAACATATATGTGTGTGTATGTGTGTTGGTGGTGGGTATATATATATGTGTGTGTGTGTGTGTGTGTATGTGTGTATATATATAAATGGGGCTTCAAAAGAGGTGGAGAGAGGAATAAGCAAGGATAAAGGGGGAAGAAAGACAAAGTATATATTTTTATGATATTCAAAATCAGGATTTTTATATGAGTATATGTGAAATATATGATATATATTTATACACATAATATACATTGCTTTGGATATATAATAAAGGGGTAACATTCAGAGGAGGAAGGGAACTAATGAGGGGGACTAGGAAAGGTAGCTGTGGCAAACATGAGCAAAACACAAAGACAGACATGCAGGAAAATGCCATAATAAAACCCAATGCTGATAAGCAGCAAATAAAGAGTCAAGCATGGAGCACTTTAAAGGCCAGCTCTAGTCTATTCAGCCAGTCAGGCAGATCAAAAAATACCAGATGCATAGTGGGGACCCTGGGAGTGAGACCCAAAGTTTAGCAGCCAGCAGAGTAGAGACGCCATTCAAAAACATGGCTGTGTCAGGGCAGGGCATCCTCCTGCTGCGATAGGCTAGACGGGCCTCTCTGCCAGCTTTAAGCCCTAGATAGGCCATCTGAATGGGGATGAGAAAGCTCCTCGTATGAGCTATGGACATGCAGTGCATGCATTTGGAGGGGTCTCTACAAAGCACAAAGCCACTCCAATGGAACCAGCCACAGGCCTTGGTTACTACAAGAGAGACCTAACAATTTGGCCTCTCCTCCTGACCACTGCTCCTGAGTGTCAGCCATCCCAAGACAACCTTGCTCTGCCAATAGCAGGCCTGGTTCCTAGGAGTCCAACGTCCTGGTTCAAGGGAGGTCCTGAGGCAGAGTCACATTTACTTCCTTTATGGAGCACTCTGCCTGATCGGCTGATTTGGCGTGAGGCCATAAAAGTCACATGTCTCTGCATAAGCACTGCTCCTAAACAGGCTGTCCCTGGGAATTCTGGCTCATATTCACAAGAAGTCCAGTAGGTGACATGAAAGTTAAAGACATTGCCTCAGAAAAGACTCCACACTGCTCAAAATCTCCAATCTGCACATGTCTTGAGCATTTTAATATTCTATAAAAGGCTTTAGAAATGAGGGAAGACTTTGGCTGGGCTGGGATAGGTACAGGTAGCGTAGCCATTCAGATCCAATTCAGACCACACCAGTGTGAACAGATAAGGCAGCACAGACATGGACGATGCTGAATGGGGCTTGGGGGAAGCCAATGTGCACACAGTACCAGGACGTTGCACCATTTGTTGTCAAGTACACTGGGCACTCACTCTGCTTAACTGACCCCATTGTCGGTCACGATGCGAAGCAGAGCGTTCTTGTGCAATCAGCAGAAACAGACACAAAGGGTGGGATTTAACCGCAACCCAAGGATTAAGTTCAGATCCCACAGACACCAAAGGCTGCGGAATCTTCCATCATCTTCTCCTCACTGAAACAAGGTGCCTCTTAACCCACCTACTCCAACTACCCCTGCCCTGTCCCTGCCTCAGTTTCTCCTCCACAACGCCCCCTACCCAGGTCCAGCCCTTCCTCAATACTCAGCTCCTGAATTCAAGAGGGGAGACTGGGGACAGACACTTTCCCAGGCTCCTACGCTCAACTTTCTCAGAGTCCTGGGAACTGCTCCGCATCAAGCAGATGCATGTCTTGTCCTCCCAAATGGCCATGCTCTGGTATGACTACATAACCTGTTGGGCTGTATCTGTGTAACCATAGGTGTGCTGACTGAGAGCACCACTTGATTCCGTGGCCAAGAAGGTAAGAAAGAGAGGGATGATCAACCAATTAATTATTAATAAACACTCCTACTTATTCACTGGCCTCCAACCTAGGAACACACACAGCCCAACTGGCACCCAAGAACACAACATGACAAAAATGTCTAGGGTTCCCGAGAAGAAATTCTAAGCCCAAGTATAGAACAGATGCTGAGCAAGGCATAGGAACTTCAAGGTTCAGGGCACTGAGAGACCAGTAGGCAGGTTACAAACCATATACATGGGGCTCTCAGGGTGTCAGCAACCATGCCCAGCAGGGAAGTGGCTACAGCCATGTGGAGCAGTCCCTGGTGACTCCTGGCCCAGTCGCATAGCGGACAGTTGGGTCCAGCAGGCAGACTGGTCCCTTGCAATAGTAAAACCTTCCAGCTGAGGACACAGCTGTTCTGAGAGGCAGCTGGGGGATGAGCAAAGAAGCCAGGGTGAGAGCATAGGACCTAGCCTGAGCAGATGATGTCATCCTAAGACTTCAGGAAATTCCTTAAAGGGCAACAGACACTTTCAAGAAAGATTACAACACGGAGCCATTCCTTTTGGGAATCGACCTCGGGACTTAGAAGTCTATATAAAAAAAAACCCATCAGAAAATGAGATATCTGGACTAATGATTCAGACTCCTGCTGGGCACAGAGGCCAGAAAGGAAGGGACGATTCTTCAGTTACCACACCACCAAAAGTGGTCAGTACAAATCACCCCTCCTCTAACCAAGTCAGCACCCTGGGATCACCCCTTGGATCTAGTGTGGCAACTAGAGGGCCATCTATGTAAGGATCACATGCCCAAATGGATACTGCACTTGCAGGCCACAGTGTGAATGAAGCATGCCCTCCTATGGGAAGGTGACCCCTGACTACCTCTCCCTGCAGCAAGTAAACAAGAACACAGAGTCAGCAGGACTCAGGGTCAGGCCTGACTCAAGTCTATCAGGCTGGCTACGACTTGTCTCCAAGCTTCATCTTCACCGTCTGCAAATGTGATGGGAGCTAATAATGCATAGCCGCCACAAGGTAAGTTGTGTGTGTGAAGCCCTTTATGTTACCAATGCCCACCGCCCCGTTTGAATCTCAGGAACCCTGTACAATAATCCATAAAGTCTCCAACTTGCAGGTGAGGGGATCAAGACACCATGGCCTGGGGTATTGGGAGGTGCTGAGCCTCTCTTTCCTCACTCTGATGTGTAATCGTCTCCACAAACCCTCCCCACGGGGACACTACAAGGGCTAAGGTGTCTCCTGGTTATCTAACCCGTCCCAGACTCAGACCATGGTGTCCTCTCTCCTTCCTCTTGGACTAAGTGGGAGAGAGGAGAGTGCAGGCAGCAAGAGATAAGAAGTAACTCTGTCCTGGGTTCTGTTCTTTTCTGGTCTCTGTTCTGTTCTCTGCTCTGGGTTGCCCAGTCACAGAAGACAGAAATAAAAGCTGTAATTGCCTTCCAGGTCTGAAGTGACATGATTCTTCCTGGAAGCTCTCACCATGTGTTTCTTTGGACGTGGTGGGTGGTGTCTAAGCACACAGCGTTATGACTCTGGGGGGAGGGGAGGCTGGGCGGGGCTGGGATGTCTAGACTTGTTTCGGGGATTCCTTCCTTTGCAGGAAAGGGGTCTCCATCTCCCAACCCTCACGAATTGGCTGGAAGCCCTAACATCTGACTTTTCCTAATGAACCACCATCTAAAGAAGAGCTCTTGGATAGCCCTGTGGGGGTGCTATGAGCAGCCGCAAACCTCATATCCATTGTCACATTCCTGTTTGTGGATGTGAATACCTCTGACAGCAAAGGCGGGGGCAATAATTTCTGAGTTTCTCCTTGAAGTTCGAGACAAATCCCAGTCCCGTGTAGGAACACCCTACTTGGGTGGAAGACGAAAGCAAAGCTGAGTCAGTTTGACACCAGATGAGACACAGGCCTGTTGGGGTACAATGTGGAGGGCTTAAAGTTCCTGTCAGAACATCATAGTTATCTTAAGTCCTGTACTCAGCTCAAAACTCACTCCTCCCTTGGTTTCCTTTTTGATAAAAATCAGTTATACGTGGGACCCCCAAGAAAGTTTTCTAAAACACAATAACTGCCTTACCTTTTGAAGATTTATTTCTTGTTTTTGTTTATGTGTATGCATACATGTGTGTGTGGGGGGGTCTATGTGTTCAGGTACCCACACAGACCATTAGAGGATACTGAATCTCCTGACCCTGGAGTAGGTACTAGGAAGTGAACTCAGGTCCTCTGGAAGAGCAGCAAGCCCTCTTAATTACTGAGTCTTCCCTGCAGCCCCTATTTGCCTATTCATGACACCACCAATATTTCTTAAAAGTATATCTTAGAAGGGAGAAAACAAAGGGACACACCATTTTCAAAAGGCAAGAGCTGAGGCTAGACCTCACGAGGTGAAGTGCCTGCTTGCTGTGTATGATACATTGGGTTTGATCCCAACCTTACATTAAAACCAGGCACAGGGCTGCGCACCTGTATCCCAGCACGGGGCAATGGGAGAGGAGGGCAGGAAGTTCAAGGTCGTCGGCTGTGGAGGCTATGTAGTGTGTTTGAAGCCAGCCTGGAATACACGAAACTGTGTCTCAAAACATACATACATATTAAAATGCAAAAGAGAAGAAATGAATCAACCAAGCACTTTAAGAGAACTTGGATTGGGTCTTGAATTTAATAAACCAACTTTAAAAAAAAAAAGAGTATATGATGAAATCTGAACTCACTACCAAGTATGTAACAATATTAAAGACTGCTTAAACTTTTTAGATAGGATGACACTGGCTTTCCAGAAAATTGTCCTTGTCTTATAGAGACAGATACACGTGGAAATCGTTTCAGATGAAGCACGTGGCAGGTGGAATTTGATTCCAGATCAGCCTGGCAGGGAGAAAAGAGAAGAGTCACACAGCATGGGGCTTGCTGCACCCCACACAAGGAACCACTGAAGACAACGACATGGTGGCCTTCTGGGCTCTTCTCCTTCTGTGTCTTACGGTCAAAGGTAGCTTCCCAGCTTCTGTCCTGCAGGACCCAAATGAAGGCCACCTTCACACATCTCTCCGAGTGTCCATACTATGGTTCCCTAAACCAGTACTACATCACCTGGGTTAAAGTACTCCAGCTGCTGCATGGGGGACCCTCTGAATGTCACATATGAACAGTACATTACTGTCTCTACTTCATTTGTTATTTCAACCTCTCTAAGATAGTTCCAGGCACATGAGTCTTCAATAAATAAGATTTACTCTTTGTGTGTCGCCTCTACCAACATTATTACTATTTTCCAACTAGAATATTTTTACTAATTTGTCAGAACCTGGCTGCCACTAAAACACCCTCCCATCACCAACGGTCCATGGTAACACCCTGGTCACTTTCTGAGGATGCAGTGCCCCCATAAGATTAGGTATAAGATTTGCTGGTGTGGTTATTTTCTATTGATGCTATAGACCCCACAGACCAAACTGTCTGTTTGCCTGTGTCTCCACACCAAACCAGGGGCTTCCAATGGAAGGGCTGACTTCCCAGGTATACATAAACACCAGCCTTCGGTTTGACCTCATACATTCCATCAATGTGTAGATAATTTGCCTGCCAGCTAAACCACAAACTCATTTTCTCCTAAGAAATGAGAATGCTAGGAAGAGAGACCTTTTCTTCTCTGATGGCTAAGGGATTGACCAACTTAGATTAATGATTGGCAACCGCAGCCAAAGCTGAAGAACATGCCTACAACTGCAACCTTTCAATTTTCTCAGACAAAATTCCCCAACAGCTTCAAAGTTGCTAGAACAATATTCCTAAAGGCTCTGCTTCCCCAGAGGATGAGCCACAGGTCCAGTTTTATGGATCACTAAATTAGGCTGAACCTGGTTACTGCAGGAGCTGCAGAGACCACCTTGTCCTAAGCAGCCACCCGGGTTAATAGCAGGAAAACCTAAACAGTGTTAAGTGTCCAAGCTGAGAGCATAAACTTTTGTTCAAAGGAGAAAGCACAGGCTATTTCCACGAAGCCCTTGTTCCTCATTCTGGATGGCTTTCTGCCAGCAATTAACAATGTTCCTTCCTGGGCACTCTAGGAGGGGCCAGACTCGTAAGAGTTGGAGCAGAAAGAGCTGGGAGATTCCTGTCTCCAGGGCTCAAGAGGCAGAACCTCCCTGATTTACTGCCCCACCAATTCCCTTATAGTCACAAAGGGGTGGAATTTAGACAAGCCCCCCTCTCTCGTCCCATCCCATCTCATCCCACCCCACCCACAGATCAAAAGACAGCTGCGTGAGGCACCACAGTTAATATGGGTACTACCCCATGAACCCAGGGAGAAAGCTCCAGCACAGCTGTAGGGCTTCTGCTGGCTTCTTGGATAATTTTCCAGGATTATCCTTAAAGAGCAGATCTCAATAAGTGTGCAGACCTGCCTTAGGAACCAGTCCCCCCAAGACATGCTGCCCCCTCCTGGGAGCATTCATCTGCCTTCTTTGACAGTTTACACACAGTGTGACCCCCGCCCCAACACACACACACAGTCTGGGAACAGGAATAACTCCTTTTCTTCCCGATTCCCACTCTCTCCCACTCCAGTCCCTCAAGCCCTTCCTCTGCAGTGAGTTTTCCCACCCAGTTTTGGGACATAAGGGAACAAAACTGGATATTTAAAGGGCTGAAATCCATGGAGAATACAGATGAGTTTGGATCAGGAATCCTCTCTTGTACAGTGGCAAGACTCCACGTGGAAATGGACCACTGCCAAGTCATCCGCTACCCAGTTCTCCAAAGAGGTAACTGGCTAAATCCAAGAACAAACTGCCCAAAGGCATAACATGTATCCAAATTCCTCTCTACTGCACAGATGGAGGGGGTAGGCAGTTTGTGGGTAAACAACAAACCAACCCTATTCAGACTTCTGGCCTCTCCATCCTAGCCGGCCTCTTCCTTGATGTAGCCACACAGGAAGGGAGTATGGTACACAATAAGACCATAATAATGTCCTCTGAGTGAGAGAAGGTCAGGCACGGCCTCAGCGTCACAGTGAGTCATCAGGACCTTAGCAGGCCAGTGATAATGTGAAAGACAGTGGGCAGGTTCCCATGTCCAGGAGGGAAAGCGACCCCGACTGATACTTGACCACCACAAAAGCACAATGTGTAAGGGGAGAACCTGGAGACTAAAAGGCTTGAACTTGGTCCCCTGATGTCTTCTTTATTCTCAGGACTTAAAACAAGTTCATGAACAAGTAAGTCTAAGCTCCCTTACAGAATTGTGACAGACACCACCTCTCCAGGGGGAGCCGTAAATCAAAGCAGAAGACTTCTAAAAGGACTGGCAATCACTCAGATGTGACCACCCTGTAGCAGGGACAGACAGACAGACAGACAGACAGACANNNNACACACACACACACACACACAGCCTCACTCTCCTGTCCCTTGCTTGCTAGTTTCTGAAAGTACCTGGCCCAGGCTTTATAAGCCCTTTCTCATCCCGACAGGCAAACGAAGGTTTGAATAGCAAACTACCAAAAAAAAAACAAAAACAAAAACAAAACAAACAAAAATTAAGTAGTGATCTTTCTAGAGGGAAGGAACCAGTCATTTTTTAAAAAATTTATATGTGTAGGCATGTGAGTGTGTGTGTGTGTGTGTGTGTCTGTCTGTGTGTGTGTGTGTATGAAGGCTAGCAGTCAACTTCAGCTGTCATTCCTAAGCTATTTTTTTTTAAATATCCTTGGGCTTGATAATTCAGCTCAACTGGCTGCCCAGGAAGTGGGATTATGATAAACACGGCCATCAGACCTGAAATTTTACATGGCTGCTAAAGATCAGGCTTGGTACACGATAACAGTTTACCAACCCAACATCTCCCTACTCCCAACCAGTCATATTTTTAAATAATTCCCATTTTTTCTTCCATTCCATATAAAAATATACAAAAAACAAACAAGCAAGCAAACAAACAGGTGTAGGACATCAAACATCAAAGCAGTCTGTCTCCAGCAGCTAAGGCCTCCTCATCCGGCCCCACCACCAAGCAGATAGCCACAAAGAAATGAAAGCGAGAACTCACCAAGCAGGGCATTGTGGCCATTGTCGTCGGGCAAGAACCTCCTGTCCACTGCACACACCAGGAGGTGGTCGGGCAGGCTGGGAGACTTGGCCCCGACAAGGAGGAAGCCTGCGGGGACCTCGATGGGTTCTTGGGAAATGGAGACAAGACGAAGATCTTTCCCAGCCTGGCAGAAGCCTAGAAAGGGTAGACAGGGCTCACACACTGTCCTGAAACATCCCAAAACCAAGGGCCTGGGGGTGACAGGAGCACCAAACACCACCTTACCTCTGGGCTAGGGTTCGATGTTAATTACATCTGAGACGAGACAAAACCATCAGAGGGTAAGGGTTGTCTCATCTTTTACATACTATGCTTTATGAGGCTGCAGAATGGCTACCTTCAGGAGGAGGGCCAGAGCCAGGCCTCCTCAGCTTCCCCTGTGGGAACTTGAGGTCCATCTATACCCTTTGACCCTTTGTATTGTAAACGTTTAAATATATTTACTATGTGGAAAATAAGTTCTCAGAAGTATCTGAGGAAAGGAAAACTAAGAGGGAAATGGCCGGGGTTGGTGAGGGTTTCTTGTTCTCACTCAGTGGTTCTCAACCTCCCCGACACTGCAAACCTTTAATTCCTCATGTTTTGTGACCCCCCCCATGGTTAAATTATTTTCACTGCTACTCCATAACTGTAATTTTGCTAATATAAATATCTGCGTTTTCCTGATGGTCTTAGGTAACCCTGATGAAAAGATCATTTAACACCCCGCAAAGGCATTGTGACCCCCAGGTTCTAGATAAAGGTGAGCTAAGAACACAGGCTTTCTGCACTGTCAACCATGAGAGAGAGGCAAGATCCACACTGCATCCCAGGAGCCAACCGTGGGATCCTGCCACCCTTCACAGGCTTCTCTTCCTTTGGCTGCACCAGGCTGTCCGCACGGGTCCCTTTCTCAGGGTTTCTCTCAGCCCAGCAAGCAGCCCACCTTCAGGGCAGCTGGAGAGCACGGGCTAGCGCCGTCTGAGTCTACTGCAGCAACTTAGAAATCCTGTGAAAGCCACTTCAGTGACCACCATTCTCACCATCCATTCGCCCTCTGGGGACTGTCTCACAGCTGTACTGACTTCTTTGTCCCAGTAACATCAACATCAACACTCAGGGTCAAGGGCAGAGGTCAAGTTCAGGCCTCAGAATGCATATGGCATTGGCAACAACCCAGATCATTTTCCAGTCACATGCTGTCACTGCTCCCAAGCCCTGCACGAATGTCCTGTTCAGCCACCTGCAGCTCCCCCAATATGCATCTCACCCCATAAGCCTTTGCAACACTGCTTCCTCTGCAGTTTCCAGGCCTCCCTAAACCTTGATAGCCTCCTATCTAAGACCTCCCAATCCTCTAAAACCCAGAGGAAGGACTCACCTCTCCAGGAAACATCTCTTAAACCTTGCCTGCCTTTGGAGCTGTCATCAGCTCCCATGCTGTCAAGCTTACCACCCACAAAGGGGACACAAAGCATCTATCTCCCCAGATAGCCCCCACAAGTTCTCGTCTCTAATCTCTGAACTTCCAGAACACAGGCTCAATAAATTAACGACTGATTACTATCATAGTGATGGACAGGTCGTGTTTCAGGGAGTAACGGGGTCTAAAACATGAACTCGCAGGCCTCAGGTGCAGAACATAAGCTCTCTTGCCACTGCGCTGAGACGCTGCTGTACCCAGCATGCCTTGCCTCTGCTCCTTGTCACCTAAAAGGTAGTGACACCACGAACTGCCCCAATTCCCAGATACTGCAGATACATTCGCTTCACAAACAAGAACTGGCATAAAAAGTCATTCCTAACCCATCCCAAATCAAGTACATAGCATAGTCAACTCGAATAAGGAAAATATATTCTGATTTCCAGACAACGGACCAAAACCAGTGAATATCGAACCCTGTGTCATTCTTACAGCTGAGGCTGCCTGTAGTGATCAAGTGATTGACTCTCAGCCTCCTGCAGCCTGTGTGCGGACACAGGCCCAGCTCACATCTCAGGGGACAAGGAGGGTTACAACCGAGCTGCAGATCCTGAGTGGGGATTCAGTATCTTACCATCTGTGGTGCAACAGCCTTCAGGAGGAGGGGGCAGCTGGTAGGCATTCGAAGGACTGCTGGGTTCTAAGCCCCCTTCTCCTTCATCCTCTTCTTCCTCGTTGTCCGCTCGTCCGCCGCCTGGACACAGGAGAGAAGAGGGTTGGTTTGTAAGGAAGCTGCAGTGGGGCCTGGGAAGTCTCCTCCAGGGCCTTTCCCTCCACCTGGAGCTATAAGCTCAACAATGTCGGGGGCCTGGGGAACTCATCAAACAAAGGACCCCTGCACCCCTCTAGGATGAACTCTCTACTCTCGCTCATTGATCCTTAGGGACACTAGGAAGTTGGGCATTCTGATCCTTCTGTACTGGAAGGAAATGCCAAGGGTCGCTCAGGGACGGTGACTCCCCAAGACCAAGGCGCATACAGACTCAGGCACAAGTTCACTTCTCTCCTAGCCCCGGCAGCTGCCTAGGTCTCCCCAGGTGTGTGTGTGGGAGGGGTTGTTGTGGATACAGTAGCTAGACAAGGACCGAACTAGACACAGTAGGCATTCCAAAAGCATTTCTGTGAGACATTGGAACGTGGAGTTCCTATTACAAATAAGAAACCTGGAGTTGGGGGGGGTGTCACCCACCCATAGCTTTTCAACAGCCTGTAACTGAGCCTGTGGGCCTGCAGGGGCCCCTGGTGTTCTGGCAAACCAAAGTAGCATGCACTGCCTCAATTTTGCATAAGGGAGCTGCTGAACTATACACTAGTGTTCATCCAAAGGATGCATATATTCATTGCTGGAACTACAAACACACAAACACACACACACACACACACATACACACATATGTGCACATTCCAACTCTAGCAAGCCAAGTTTTAGCGCTTAGATTGCTGCTACCTGTGTGGTCACAGGACAGTCAATTGACCTCTCTGTGCAAAATGAGTTGGTTACAAGGTAAGCCCTAGGTCGCTGCGAGCTGTGATGTTCTAGAAAATGTGGCACTTCCAAGTGGCTCCCAGTTTTCTACCTATGATTTAACTGTACAAGTTACTGGGACCGTAACCTGACTGGGTGTTTATTTTGTGTTATCTTTCCATGATTTTCCTGCCACTTGGTATTGGTCCTCTGCACCCACAAGGTCCAGGGCACCAAGAAGGGTTGAGAGTTGTTAATTCCTCCTCAAGATCTTGGCCCCGCCAGACTCCAGGCACCAGCACCAGAGCAGATGGCACAGTCCACATGGGGCTCTGATCTAGCTCTGCAGGAGCCCAGAGAACGGCACAGACACTAGCCTTGGACTGGACATTCCTGCAAGATCCCCAACAGCTAGAACAAACGTCTCCAGAGCAGGAGCCGTGGATCAGCCCTGAGTTCACTGGGACCAGGCTGTACGTTATTCTGCGGAGCCCAACAGACAGACATTCCAACACACTTAGAAAGAAACAAGAGAAGAGGGTTATGCCTCAGAGGGTTCAAACTACAGGCAGGGTTAAAGGTCAAAGGCCTGTGGCAGGCTTTCCAGACGTTGATGGGCTCCTCAGCCAGCAGAAGCCCCCCAGCAGACTAAACAGACGTGTTTACAGAGGTCTCCTGGCAGGGTTAGAGTCTTAAAGTGGCCTTAGACAAAACCATCAGGGTTGAGGGGTTAGCACAGTAATAAAAACCAAATTGAAGGACCCCATTGCGCCCCTGACAACAGGCACATGAGGCTATTCACTCTGGTGTTTACAAGCAAGTCTCTTCTCTTGCCATGAGACACATCTCATGGGCATTCTGAGCAGGTAGGACTATAGGAATTTACCAGCATTCTGTTTAAATAGTAAATTTATGATGCCTACAGCTGATGCAGCCATCTGTTTTATTGGTCTTTCTCTTAAAAAGTCAATACAGTGCAAAAGGATTTTCCCCTAAAGTGGGTAGTGGGTAAGAGCCCCAATTCAAAGAACAAAACTATAATAAGGTCCCTGCTAAATTACCCCCACAAATACATAAAAAGTTACCAGATCCCTGGAGTTTAGTGTCCCAGCACCCCGGTCATAAGCATCATCAACAATGGTATTATCTGAGGAAGGCCAACCATCAGATAAGAGACCCCTACAGACAGACAAAACAAGATGGGGCCCCAAAATGCCTGTCTGCTCCAAGGTTTATGAAGCAGAAGATATAGCCCAAGCTTAGTGCTTGGTTTATGGTGACATTTAACAAACCCAAAGGTCTCCCTCTCCCACCAACCCCTCAGGCTGACTTCTGAACTGGACAAACAAAATCCCAGGAGAAGGTTCTGGGTTGTTTGCTGAGAAGAAAGGAGAAGTGCAGAGGGGAGGGGCCAAGTTGGCACAGGAACTCAAAGGCTGAGCAGTCCCACCGTCAGCTGGCAAGGAGCGTGGAACCCCCAGAACCCGGAGGAATCAAATTCATGAGCCTCCATGCTCTTGCTGGGGACTGAGATAAAGCTCAGAGGCAGAGCATAAACTAACACAGAGAATTCCTAGGTCCGGGCCAGCACAGTCAAGGCGGGGGTCAGGTGGGGATCACTGGGAAATACCAAGTGTCCATCCATTCGAGAGGAGACCCCGAGAAAATGTGACCTCCCAACTAGAAGGTGGGCAGCCTAGGGAGATCCTCAACAGTGGGAGAAGGCAACTAGGGAGCCCCCAAAGACTTTCTGCTGTTCCTGCGTGAGCAGCTGTGCTCTCATTCCCCCTCCCCCACCCCCACATCCCCACTCCTATCCCCGGCTGTCCTAATCCAGAGCTGACAGCTAGTGCTGAAAGTACATCTCCAAATCACCAAATCACCGCAGGCCTCAGCATTAGCAAATGAGCAGACTGTAGATTTTAGGACATTACTCAAGTATTCTAAATTATCATCATGACTGCTGGTGTTAAATTACCATTGGTAAGGCTTGTCGACCCAGGAATCAGTTAAGGATGACCCTGAAATGCCTAGTTCACCGAGGTCTTTTGGCTGGACAAAACTGGGACCCGTTAAAGAGTCTCTAATAACTTCTTGTCTCCTGGAGAAGTCACAGTGGCACAACGCCAGAAAACATTGGCACTCTCTTAATGGCTATCAGAGAATTCCATGTTTTCCTAATTGATAGTGCTGGGCAAACCTAGTTTCTCTTAGACCTAGACCCAGGTTGGCTGGGCCTTTATGTGTGCCATTTGCAAGGTTAATTTACTAAGGAAACCAGAATGACTCACACTATCCACTACGCAAAATAAGGGTTTGCAGGCATCCATACACTAGGCAGTGTTACTTCAAGACAGGCACCACACACAGCCCAAGGAGCCAAATGCAGTGCAAACCTGATGGACACTTTTTTCTTTCTTGTTCAATCATTTGTTTTGTTTTGTTTTTTACTTTAAAACCGAGACCTTTCCGACTACTTCAAAAATTACTGATGTTTGTGTGTAATTTTAAGCAAAAAGCATGAACTTACACACAAAAGAAAAAATTCTAAAACAGTTCCATCCTGCAGATTGCAGTAGGCTTCCTTGACATGAAAACATACACTAGCACACTTTTTACTTGTTTATTTTTATTTTCTGTGCATTGGCGTTTTCCTTGCATGCATGTCTGTGTGAAGTTATTGGATCCTGAAGTTACAGCTGTGAGCCGCCATGTGGGTGATGGGAATCGAACCCCGGTCCTCCGGAAGAGCAGCCAGTGCTCTTAGCCATCTACATCAAACACTTTATCTTCCAGATAAAGGAAATTCCCAGGTCATCCCCATACCTGTATTTTAACTTTTGGTACATGCAAAATTCATAATGCTTACTCTTTATTTTTTTTAAGTTTCTAGAGGGTTCTTGCACCTGTTGCCACACAGAGGCACAACCTCTCAACTATTTTGCAAAGATAAGACCGTGACTCACAGGTGGAAAAGAAGAGAAGATAGACAGCTGAGGGCCAAACATATTAAAACCCCTTCCTCACCAAAGCTCAAATGCCATCAAATCAGAGCACAAATAACTATTTCAGGAGGGTCTAGCACACCACACTCTCCCTGCCTCCTATGAGTCCGAGATTAATATTTTTTGTTGTATTCTTTGGCCTGAACTTACTTTTAAACAAATAAAAATCTGTGTGCAACTTGCATTCTTTTTTGCTAGACTCTAGATTTCCTGAATGGAGAAAAAAGAGAGACAGACAGAGAGAAAGAACGCCAGGTTTACGTTGCTCATAGTAAAACACACACGCACCAACATGAAGAACTGCGTGGTTCTTACCTTCTAAGGAGGACAGCTGCTGCTCAGCCTCCAAATACAGCTGGGAGAAGATGGGCCGGGGCACCAGGGTATTGGAGCGCAGGGAAGCCTCGATGGAGTTGTGGAGGACCTCTTCAAACCGCGTGCTCTTTAGCTGTCCAGCATAGGAATTGCCCATCTCCAAAGCACAAAGAGGACGGAGGCTTCTGGTTAAAATGGCATCTCAGTTCTTCCGAGAAGGGCTGCCTCCACACAAAGCCCTACGTGGAAGTAAACGGAGCAGGGGGGAGGAATGGGTTGCAGTCTCTGCTCAGCCCCAGACAGGAGAGGGCGGCTCTCAGCAGCTACTGCCAGGCAATTACAGGAAGTTATATAAGTAACAGCCCCCATTGATTCTGCACTCACAGAGCCCACTGCCTGCCTTGTCGAATATTCCACCAGGAAGAGCTTCTCGGGCTTTTCTGATTTTCCCAGAGATATCCTGCCTCCTCGGGTCCCCAGGCAAATGACATAACCTTTTCCACAAATGGCCATCCACATAAGACAGCATCAGAGGACAATACCAAGCTTTAGGATTAGAGGAGGCACACACGCCCAAAGGCAGGGTTAGCAGATTCCATCGTGTCTGCTCCTGGTAAAAGGCTGGATATTAAAATTCTCCCTTTAGAGTCCAAAAGGTTCTTAAGGATTCTCAACCTGTGCACTGCAACCCCTTTGGGGTCCAGTGATCCTTCCCCCAGGGCTGTCTAAGACTATCAGAAAACACAGATATATTTACACTGTGATTCATAACAGTAGCAAAATTACAGGTATGAAGTAGCAACAAAATAATTGTACGATTGGAGGTCCCCACAACATGAGGAACTGTTTAGGGCATTAGCAGCACTAGCAAGTGTGAGAATCACTGCTTTAGACTATACTTTAGTTTATTAAAAGTCTCTATCATATAAGTAACACACAACAACCCCAGCATCCCACGCCATGACAATCATCCTCATTTTATCGATAACAACTTCATAACTAATTTGCACAGCAAAGTAGACAACTCATAGGTTTTTAGTAGTCACCATTTTTGTGCAACTGTGGCACGATTGACCTGGCATGTCCATCATCCCCAGAGAGAAGTTGTCACTCCCCAACCCTTCAACAATGAGTCTATTCTTTGTCGCTGCATATTTCCTTGTTCTGTCTGCTGTATGGATGGAAGCACCAGACAGAAAGCCTTCTGCCCACAGCTTCTTCCACTTAGCACAGTAACTCCAGGATCCAAATGCACCATGTCATGAATCAGTAGGGCTGCCACTGGGATTTTTTTGGGTTTTGTTTGCTGTCTTAAGAATCAAACTCACAGCCTCTTGATGGCTAAGAACTCTACTATGGCTAAGAGCTCTACCACTGACTCCTAGAGCAGCCCTGCCTCTGTGATATTTTGATCTGCTTTTGCAAACTAAATTCCCTTCAGAACCTTGGGTGAGAAGGACAGGAACTGTATCCACAGAGTTACAATCATAATTACTTCACTTGACACACACATGTCCCTCAGCTCTCTTCCACAGGCTTTTAAAATCGCTTCGATGCCTGCACGGCATCTCGCTGACTGGAAACCCAGGTGCTTGCCCAAACAGTCCTCTGCTTTGTGCTCAGAGTTAAATTTCTATCATTGGTCCTTTTCAAGAGCAAGCATTCAATGCCCCTCACCCTTCTGATGGTTTCTATTCCTTGGCTCTTGCATTAATGTTAGCTTCGGGTTTATAGTTCCTTCTTCCCAATTCCTTCCATTTTATCTGTCGCATTCCTCCTGATTCCTCTAAAATAATTACTTGCTCATGTGACTTCAACAATAGGGACATGTAAGACCACACTGTCCTTTAACCATGTCTTTGCTTTGGCATGTAAATTAACCATAAATTCAGTCAGCCAATCTCTTCTCCCTCAATACACACATAGACACACACACACACACATACACACACACACACACAGATACAGGGTCTCGAGTAGCCCAGGCTACCCTCAAGCTTGCCATGCAACCAAGGATGACCTTGAACTCTCGATCCCCCCCCCTCGCCTCCCCTTCCTGATAGCTGGGATGACAGGCATGCACCACTAAGTCCAGCTTCTTATTTTTTTTTTCCTGGACAGCTAATGTCGTCCATTTTGGTTCCCGCTGTCTTTGCTCCAATGCTTATCAAAGAATGTTTAATTTCTAAACAATAAAAATGGTTGGGGGAGGTGTCTTACACTGTTAACTAAATTCTAATCAAAGCTAGTCTTTAGACACTCTACTTTTTAACCATCTTAAAGGTCTCTTTCTGACCATCGCCTGAGGAGTTTACAAGAATACTGCACACAGAAGAGAATGCACATGTGTGAGGGATGTAAGGAAAAGGTCAAGTCACTCCTTTCTTGTATGTATGTCCTGGAGCGTTTCTTGTCTCTTATACTGTGAAACTTTAAAATAATTTAGAACTCACAGAATCACACCAGATGCCAAGAGCAGCAGCCATGGACATCAGTTCCTGGCTTACGTCTATAAAAATACACACACAATAGTTGGAATCTTGGCGCCACTGCTCAGCAAAATCTGGCCCATCATTTTTGGTTTTAAGACGTACGCAGTAAATTCTCTTGTTCCTTGCTCCATGGTGGCAGATAAGCCTCTAAGATGTCAGTCACTGTAGGATTGAAGAAGTTCCAGTTCCCACCCGAGAAGGAAATGAATGGTGTGGTGTGTGGTTTTCCCCGCCTCTATTGCAGGGGGCAACAACCCTCCTCTTCCAGCTCAGTCAAAGGAACCTATTAACCATTTCCTGCCTGCCGCAATAATTACCGCCCACAGGCCCCTCCCCAGCTCGCTGCAGCCAGGGAAATGACCTCACCCCAACAAAGGGAAAGTGCTCCAGAGTGGAGAGGTCAGAAACTGACACCCCGAAAGAAGACTGACGGGGTCTTGGCCTCCTGTCCACCAGCTGCTTTGCTTTGTTGTCATTACAGTTTACCTGTCTCAGACTTTGAGATATTCATGAGAAGGTTGCTTCATCCTTGGGGGATGGGGCTGATGTAGTTCTCAATTCAAGGCGGCCCACCTAAGCTGCCATCATCAGTAAAATCACCAACACCTCCTGCTTGTGCAGCATCCTTGTCTGAACAGTGTGAGGCACACAGGAGGAACTTCCTATTAGCACACCAACTCAAAGCCTTGCAAACCATACCTGCCCACAACCCTATCCATTTGCCTGGGGGCACCAGACTGGCACTCAGAGCTCAGAAACTCGGCAGCCCAGGCCGATTAATACATAGGGTGAGGAGACCAGCCACAGGGAAGAGGAGACAGATCCTCCTCAGGTGCCATGCTCCAGGCTCCAGGCTTTTTCCCTACTCCCAAGGAATGGTGGCCTGGGGATGGGCATTCCATTGCTTATTTTACTGGCTATGAGCTAACACCGGAGGTGCAAAGCCTGCCGGAGCCCTTGTTGAAAGAATAGGAATGGGAGGGAAAAGGGCACACATCGCAAAAAGACAACAGCTAAGGAAAGTTCTTACATTCAAGAAATGGCAGCCTTAGGAGGGGGAGATAGGGTGGATATAATCAATAGATATTTCAAACATGTTTAAACGTATATATTAAACGGGCATATTAAAAATTTTTTCTAAAATTAATTTTTGCTTTGTTCTAAGTCTTTAACATAGAATGAAAGCTCTTCTAAATGAAAGACATAATATGATAACAAACTTCAAGATAGGTATGCATAAACCAAAGCATCACGTTGTCCTTATATGGCGATGCTTATTGCTAGAACAACACAAACCTCTGCGTGTTTAGCAGAGACACGGGACACTGGAGAGCAAGGCAAACAGCAACATTCGTGGCATGCAATTCTGACCAGAATAATTATTTTCATCAAGCACAGCAAATAATTCATGCACAAAACATCTGGATTCGTGGCTCAGAAATAATGGATCCATCTGATCAATGGTGTGGAAGTAAAACCAACCAGCTGCTTTTACTTCATGACAAGCATAAAATATAAAAATGTTCTCAGGGGGGCCAGTGAGATAGTTCAGTGGGTAATGAGAATAGCCACCAAGCCTAAGGACTTAAGTTCGAGTCCCAGGACCCACATGGTGGAAAGAGAAAACCAACTCCCTCTAGTTGTCCTCCTAATGTCTGTGTATACATGACATGTGCACATACACACACATAAGTACATGTTTTTAGGCTTAATGTTCTCAAGCAGGACTGTAAATTCCACTACTTTTCAAAGGTCTAATGGGGTCAAAGACTAAGGTGGGTCACTTAAGTCACATTCCACAGTGATGTAGTCACTGGTACACTGCCCCCACTCAGCAAATAACCCCACACTCATGTTTATGCAAACAACCATGATTTCATGCAGTGGGCCACACACACACACACACACACACACATGCACACACAACACAAAGGTAGGAGAGAACTTGGGAAGAAGAAAGACTTTAGGGGGAGGAGGCGCTAAGAAAAGATAATGGAATTTGATCAAAGAGCATCATATACATAAATATGTGTGTATGTGTGTTAATACATATATATGTGTGTAATTTTAAAAGAATATGTATATTTTTAAAATTTTGGATTAGGTGCCAGTGACTTAAGCTTTTAACCCTAGCTCTTCAGGAGGCAAAGGCAGGTGGATCTCTGAGTTCAAGGTCAACCTGGCCTACACAGTGAACTCCAGGACAGCCAGGGCTTCATAGTGGAACTTTGCTCAATAAATAAATAATTTTTTGTTGATTCATAGCTTCCATTCTTATGCTATGAACACAATTGCTCAATTTTACGCTTTATTTCTGCTTTTTAAAGTACATAAAATACCACAGAAAGTTTAAACTGTAGTGAATGTTCACTGGGATGAAAAGTTCCTGCATCCCATTGCTGAGACATGGTTTCTGTTGACATTTGTCCTGCTAGATTTTCCTGTGCACAAGATTTTAAAGACATTTATAAATAGCTCTGAGTTCATTGCCAGCCTGGTCTATAGAACGAGTTCCAGAACAGCCAGGGCTACACAGAGAAATTCTGTCTCAAAAAACCACCATTTGTGTATTTTCTAAGTGAAATGCCAGTTAGTCCCTAGATCCTATTTGACTATTTCATTTTAAAGGGCTGAAGTGGCAAGATGATCCCCGGGTGAAAGTGCTTACTAGCCAAATCTGAAGACTTAAGTTCAGTCCCCAAACCCCAAGGTGGAAGAGAAAACTCATTCCTAAAAGCTGCCCTCTGACCTCCACACCCATGTCACTCCACACACGTATGCATGCACATATACATCATACAAACACACATCAATGATAATAATAAATATAAATAAATTTTTAGAAAAAAAAGAAAAAGGACAGGGATGAGTCAGAGGTTGGAAGCACTGGCTGCTCTTCTAGGGGACCCAGGTTTGATCTCTAGCACCCAAATGGCAGCTCATGACCGTCTATAATTCCAGTTTTAGGGGATCTAATACCCTCTTCTGGCCTCAGGCACATGTGTGGTGCACAGACATACTTGCAAGCAAAACACCCACCCATATAAAATAAAATAAATTAAAAAGAAAGAAAACTTTATCTTACAACTCTAGACAAATATTGAAGTTTTCCCATCTACAAATGTACACCACTCCCTATCTGCAGGCGCTGTTGACATCACAGTAATGAGGACACCCTGGTAGATAAAACTGGTGGAGAGTGTTACTAAATGTCAGGGCCCTTTTTGTTTTCTCTACTGGACCACAATCTAGCTGTGTGGACACTTTACACATACGTGGGAGTAGTCTGCCTTATAGACGTCTCCCCTGCCAGCTGAGGAAGGGTTGAGGTGGCCTGAGGAAAGCATGTGTACCTCGTCAGAATCCTCCACTTGACCGTGAGAACCAAAGGTTCAGACCAAAGAGCCTACCTCAAGAACAAACGCTAGCCTTAAAAACTGCTCAATGGGGCGGGCCAGATGGCTCAGTGGGAAAAGGCACGGTCTGTAAACCTGATGACTTGAGTCACATGGTGGAAGGAGAGAAACAACTCCCACAAGTTGTCCTCTGCCCATGTGAGTACCATGGTACATACATGCGCAAAGGCACACATACGTGCAAGTGCGCACATGCGCGCGCGCGCACACACACACACACACACACACAGAGTAAATAAACGCAACTTATAATCTCTGCTCAGTGCCTCATGAAGGCATCAAAAGGCCCTCCCAGCCGGAAACTCTGTCAGGCAGAGTAGCAGCCGCATCAGAACACTATCCTCATCAGCTGGGACAAAGCAAAGACCTTGCCTCACAAGCTCAACTCAAAAGTGAGGTCTTGGCCGAGCAGATCAGTCACTAACCAGCATTAAAAGCAGTAGTGTCTGGAAATGCTTGGCAGAGTACCTGCAGCATGGCCGTTCATTTCTAGCTAAATCAGAGCATTCACGTGTTTCAAGAATTTGAATTTCAGATCACACGTGGTAAATGACAACCGGTACAGTAGTCTAGATGAGATGGAGAGAGAGAGAAATGGGCAGGGCCATCACAAAGGCTTTTGAGAAATCCTTTGTCCTCGAAGCTCAAGACAAAAGTAACAGCCAAAGGACAAAGAACAAAACGTCAGAAAGAGTAAACCCCCCACAGTTAGCATTCTCAATGGAACACTGGACTTAACACAAGAGCAGAATGCTGCAAAACATGAATATGCAGAAACCAAACATGAACTCTTCTAGACTGCTTAAGTATGAAAATCTAAGCTCTAGAAGAAGAGCCTGAAAACAAAGTTGAAGCTAAGAAATCAGAGGACAGGGACAAGCAATGGTGACACATGCCTTTAATCCCAGCACTCAGGAGGAAGAAGTAGTGAGTTCAACGCCATCCTGGTCTACAGAGAGATTTGCAAACAGCCAGAGCTATTCATTGAAACCCTGTCCAAGAGAGCAAAAACGAAAGAAAGAAAGAAAGAAAGAAAGAAAGAAAGAAAGAAAGAAAG
>LOEQ01001782.1:329752-348460 GCA_001685075.1 Bramus lutescens
ATGGGGCCCACAAGCCACCCAAAGTCTCCATACATCGCCCTACACTCTGGCTAGCATGAACTCTGACTCTACCTTCCAACTTTTGAACAAATTCTCACTAGAACAATCCTACACACAATGATAGGACAGTCTGTGTCCAATGAGCCTGAAGTTTGTGTACATGTGCATGCATGTCTGTGAACACATATATACTCACATGCCTGCTTATGCAACACAGAAATTGGTTCGCTCCTTCTACCATGTGGGTCTGGTGGATCAAACTCAGACCATCAGGCTTGGCAGTAAGAACCCTCTGAGCCATTTCGGTGGCTTGAGCCCAGAATTTAGAACAGGACAGAACAAAGCGATGCCTTCTGAATATGACATGCTCTTCCCTCCCAGGCATCCCCACCAGGCTTGGTGGCTCCCACACGATAGCCGTAGCAAGCCCTGAATATATGATATGGCAATAAAGGCACTAAACCGCAGAATTGCATCCCATAAATTCTTTGGCAGCCCACTGGCAGGAAACGCAGGCATTCGAATGGAGATTCCCTGATCTGTCTTGCAGGAACTATGAACTCCACAGGTGCTGTGGAGGAAAGAAGGTGGGGGACTGGGAAAGTGGCTGGTGACNGGTGACCAAGCTACAAGCCCCTCATCCCCTGAGCCTGCCCACTGTGAGGAAACTCCACCGCCTCGCTGCACCTTCTGCAGATGTCTGTTCACAGAAGGCTCGGGGTGATTATTTGGAGATCTCCGAGTGCTCTCCAAAAGAATGACGAAGAGGTCCACTTTGCTTTCTGGCCACAGCTAGCAGTGAATGGAAGCACAAAGTCAGAGATGTCACTTGGAAAGCCCCCTCTCCAGAGCCAGCAAAGCAGACTCCAAAGAGAAGTGTCTAAAGTTTCCTTAGTCTGCCCTTTGTAATAGCAACTGTGGCTTTTGTAACCACCTTGTGCGAAACAATCATTATGTCCTCCTTACATACCACAGCAAACAGCACCAAGGACATAATTAAGTGAGCTTCCCTTTGGTTATGAATCTTTCATCTTACAAAAGGCTAATATTCTGTAGCTAATACGCTTATCCCAACCAATACTGTCATAAATAAGCAAAGGTGACACAGACCTCTTCAACCCCAAAGTCAAATCCACCATACCTTACAGAAAGCTGGTCACTTCAGGCAGCCCCTAAACCAACCAGCTAAGGGCAGGTTGCAAATCCCCATAAGGGCAGGAAGCTCTCAGTGGCTCCCTGCCTCCCTCAACCCATGCCTTTGATCAGCGTTAGAGAACAGGATGCAGGACCAGAGGGTGTGGGGTGGCTCTGTTCCACCCTGGTGCACAGCAGGGAGCCCGGGGGAGGGGGGTTGTCGACCTGACGCCACTGCTCAGGAGCCCTGACACTGGATGGTATCGGAACTAGTATCTGCAGTCACACCACGGCTACCACCGCTCCCCACCGAAAAGAAAAGGGAATTGGCAGTGGCTGTTCCAGGAGCTCCATCTGTCCCGCTCCCGCTGGGTCAAGGTTCTCAGAACTGAAGCGCTCGTGGGTCACAGTGCTCTCCAGCAGGTACATAACAACACTGCTGTCTACCCGCAGGCGGTCCAACTGGTCCGTTCTCAACAATGTGGAAGTTTCTGTACTTGGGAGTACCAAACCAAGCACGCTTGTGCGGAAAGCAAAGGGTGGTGACCCGAGTTGTGCTGTGCAGGACGATGAGCGGACAGTGCAGTACACAGCCCGGTGTGAACCATAGGCAACCGGTGTCCCTCAAAGTCACCACCTCCTAAACATGGGGTATACCCTGCACCTGGAGCTCCCTTGAGAATCGCGAGAGGCATAGATTTCATTTTTAGTTATTTAATTTTTGTGCAGGCGTGTCTTATACATGTGTATGCGTGTGTGGTGGTCTGGGGACAAACCACATGGGTTTCACATCTGAGCTCTGGTCACCAGGCTTGTACTGTAAGTGCCTTTATTCACTAAGCCGCCCCTGGCCCTAAGAGCAGATTTCAACTCTGTAGTTTGCATCATTTGTTTCTACTGCAATACAAATCTTTGATAAAAAACAGCTGGAATCCAGAGCCCTCTATATTCTATACATTCCTTTTATGAATTCAGGACTCTAGAGCAAATCCTAACTAAAACAGGGAAGAAGGGAAGTGAGAGACAACTCTATTTGCTGTCGACAACTTTAATCTTTATTTCCCTATGATGGTGACTTACTTGAATGCAGCTTGAGAATCTCAACACCATTTACCTCTATGACAAAGTCTAAAGAGTAGAATTATCCTTGTTATTGCTCAAGTCAACAAAGGCAATTCCTAGATGCTTCTGAGTGTCACTCCCAAAAGTACCAGGCACCACAGGATGGAATTAAGGCACCCACCACCCACCTTCATACCCCCATTACCCCATCCCTGCCTGAGCAGTGGCTCCTAGGAAAGGTGGCTTCCAGACCAGTCACGCACTTTCTGGCGACTGGGGAGCAGCGCCCCCTGGTGGTCCTGCTTGACAATGTTCAGGAACCCTGAAGCAACTTCCTGGGGCTTCTGCCCTCACTCTCCTTCAGAGGATGGAGAAGGATCATCACATACAGGATGAACCTATGGTCTTTCTGTCAGAGCACTGTTGGTAATTGTGGAAAGTGGTGGCTAAAGAAACGTCCAAGGAGGAGAAATACATAAGGTAACCTACAATACCCACATATGATGAAAGCTACACACGAAGGCATTGCAAATAACATAGACCCCCTTAGACTGTAACATTCAGCAAGAGAGTGCTTTACAGGCTGAGCATATGGCTGAGGATGGAGAGCTTGCCTAAAAGCCACGAATTCAGTCCCCATACAAGAATGTAAGGAAGGAAAGGAGGGAGGGAGGGAAGGAGAGAGGAAGAGAAGAAGGGAGAGAGGGAAACAAAAAAGATTTAACACTGCTACTGTGGGACTGGAGAGGTGGATTAGTGGTTAGTAGCACTTGCTGCTCTTACAGAGGACCCAGGTTCAATTCTCAAGACCACAAAGTAGCTTTCAACTACCATAGTTCCATATCTACATATAGATTATATATTATGTAAAATTTCCGTAGCTGTATAATGTATGCTTTCAATTATTATGTATGTGTTTAGACATACATTAAAATATGTTCTGCTCACTGTACCATTGGCGGTAACACTGGCACAATTAAACATCAGTTTGTATGCCATGCACTCCAGGTCCAGGGCTGGGTTTGTACCCTTCCTTACTCGATGTTCAACCGTGAGCAAGTCACCATTACAGGCCTCAGATTCCCAAATCTGGAAAGCAGAATGAAAAAACCTCCCATTTGGAGGGGGGCTACGTGGATTCAGTAAGTCCCTGTGCACGGAGTACCTGCAGCAGTTCCTGGTATAGTAACATGGGGGACAACACAGGGTCACAGCCACAGCAGTCGTGGCTAAGCGCTCAGCCTGTGAAAATGCAGCAATCAGAAAGGGACTGACGGAAAACGCACTGCAGCCACCTCAGGCGCTTTCAGGTGTCTCTCATGTTCACCCCAATCTGTTAACTTTTTAAGTTGGTCTAAGTTAGCATTAAGAATAAACTTAGCAAAGCAGGTTTTGTCTTCTTTAGGTCTGAATGATGGGACTTTGAGCTAACCATGCTTTTCCCTCACTGTCAGATAGACATGTGACAGGCATGGTTCAGGGGATTTGGGCAGGGGAGCTCCTGGGGGAGGATGGCAAGAGAGAGCCTTCCCCTCCCCATCATGCGGTGTTGCTGAGGGTGTGGCGTGGCTTGTCCTCCGGCTTTAAATCTCGGTCCCTCCCTTCTCCACGTGGTGTGCTGTCCTGCCCTGAAAAAGCCCCTTCCACATAAACAGAACACTAAGGTCACAGACACAGCCAGCACACCAGCTGTGACCATATCAGCTCTTGTTTTTCCTTCCTGACCACCAAGACTGGAAGTGATGACCTTCCAGAGACGGGGAAGAAGTCTCTGTTTATACAACAGAATGCTCCAGAGATTGTGATAACCGCCACCAACAAGTAAATATGCCTTGAGTTTCGCAAAACGTGTCCCTGAGCGGTTTCCAGTTCGCTTTAGGACTCAGAGCTTCCCAGGTGCACACAGGGAGCTGCCACCTCCCAGCATCCATCAGATGCTGCCTGAAGATGGGAGACACGTGTGCGCGCACACACACATATATGCCTAGCTGTGTGTTCCCCTCTGCTGTAAAGCCTTTCCTCACTACTCATAACACGAACTCCTATTCATTCTTCAATACCCAGCCAAGCATCTCTTCCACAGTGTGGCAGACCTACTTCCAGCCCTGAACAGAATCCTCCCTTCTTCCTTCACAGCCCTATTGCTCCTAGTGTAGGCTGCTACGCTTACACCGATTTCTCAGAACAATCAGTCTGTATGCTTGGCTGCCTCTCCTAACATGGGGGGATCTGCAAGAGAACAGAGTATAGATGTGTCCATCCATCCCATCACACGTCTGTCTGGGAAAAAAAAAATCTGTGCACTGGGTGGTGGTGGTGCATGCTTTTAATCCCAGAACTCAGAAGTCAGAGGCAGGAGGATCTCTGTGAGTTCAAGATCAACCTGATCTACAAAGAAAGAATGTTCTAAGATGGCCAGGGCTGTTATACAGAGAAGCCCTGTCTTGGGGATATATATATATATATGTAAGTCCTTGGCCCCTGAGCTACAGCCTCCCACAACAAAGGGTATTTGGAGGATATTTGGAGGAACTTATTTGAAATGACTGCCCATTAGGAAAGAAAGAGAAGGGAAAGGAGAAAAGGAAGATAAGGAGCTCAGAGCTACAACAAAACACACGAACACTTCAAAGACCCACACTTAAGCAAGCTATTAAAAGCCTACAAATTTATTGGACACAGCCAGGAAGTTAAGAAGACAAAGTAAACGGTGTACCCCAAACCTGATGCAACCTTTCATGGGGGCTTATGAAAACACAAGGCCCCAATTTTCCCTTCTAGCTCAACTGTGTTCGCCGCTTCTCTTGAGTTCATGAATTTCAGAATGTCTAGGATAAAAGCACCAAGAACTCATTCAATGCATTTTAATCCACGAATGCATTATTTACCTTTCATTTATATATAACTTGATCCACTGTCATCCTATGGGCAATGTGCCAGGATCCAAAAGCAGAGAGGCGTCCTTTTTTCTCTAGAAATGCAGCCACCTGGAAGAGATGAACAAACAGAAACTTATCATGACAACAAATTTCTACCTCTACATTCACCACACCTGACCCCTCCTGAAATCATCACTTTTTTAAAATTCTAGTTTTGGTGCCTACGGGATAGCTCAGGGGGTAAAGGTGATTGCTGCCAGGCCTCATGACCTGAGTTCAATCCCTGGGACCCACATGGTAGGAGGAGAGAACCAACTCCTGCAAATTGCCTGCTGACTTTTCATGTGGCTGCTGTGGCATGTGTGCAAACCCCTCCAACACAGAGATACCCACACATAAACACACACACACACACACACACACACACACACACACACACAGATGAATTACAATAAATTCTTTTTGAGACAGGGTCTCACTCAGCAGCCCTGACTGGCCTAGAACTCATTATGTAGAACTTACAGAGTCATGGACCACCATGCCAAGCAAATATGTGTGTGTGTATTTACATATATATATGTGTGTATACATGTATGTTTATATATATAATTATGTTTGTTTGTTTTTAAGCTTTAAATGGGTGGAGTTACTTTGAGCTATAAATTTTAAGGAAAACAGACAGATAGTGAGAGAATTTCAGGTTTACTGAACTCCCAGAAGCCAGGGAGCACACATTTCACTTCAGTGGGTAAAGCACACTGAGGTACCCAGGCCTGTCTGCAGCAAGGTATCTGGAACCCACTCCTAAGGCCACATGCCAAACTCCCAGGAAACTACATACCCCCCCCAAACGCTCAGCAGGGTCATCATCTGGCCAATCCAGACGACCCCTGGGAACAAACCTGCCCCCAAAGGCCTCCCAAATACCAGCAGATTCTGTCCTGGGTCCCCAAAGCAACTGCCCTCATTGTTAACTACTGAAAACTACAACAGTTGCCTAGCGAGGGAAAGAAACACAAAAGAAATGCCCAGAAGCTAAAGAAGAGACTCTGCGGAATCAGAAAACCCAATACACGGCAAGAATTTGTAACTGTAACAAAACTTACAGTTAGTCTTCAGAGGGATCAGGGGTCAGATTCTGCTTCCTACACAATCCTTGCATGAAAGGACTGCCAGAAATATTCTAGGAGGGACCCAGAGGAGGCGAGACAGCTCATCTGGGACCCTGTGGAAGAACCCAGTGTAGACAAGGTAGCGCACGGGAGAGACGGGGACAAAGTCATCCACTTTCCACACTCGAGGTCAGCAAAAGTTTTAGGTCTTATTTGGTATCCCCCACACAGTCAGGCCTGCTGCCATGATTGCTCCAGAACTTCTGATTTTAATGACCATATTTATGTGTGGAGCAAATGGAACACCTCTCGAGTTGCATGTGTGTATGCTTAGGTGTGGCATCCTCTCCAAGACATACTAAGGCAAGTGGATCTAAATGGCATCTAGCTGGACTGGGCTACATAGGAACACATAAAAACCATGCACACATCCACACACTTTAGTACCCACCAGGTACTCATCCAGCACAAAGTACCTGTGGCCTTCAAGATTATCATTCTGTATTTATTGCAGGGTATATGTATTTCTTAACTATTTACACATGTGTAAGACATGCGACCTTTTTATTAGGATTTTATCTCTTTTTAAAAGTGTACCACTGATTAAGTGTTTGAGCACTGGGTCTTTAACCCCATCCCGATGAACACACACGTTGTATTATAGCACAAATTACTATATATCTGTATTCTTTTTACCCCCCTCTTGGCATAAGGAAGTATATCTGTATTCTTGCATACAAGATAAAAGTAGCATGCTCGCCTGGCATGCACAATGCCCTGGGCACAAGCCCCGGCACATACAAACCAAGTATGCTTATGTGCCTATAATCCCAGAACCCTAGAGGTAAAGGCAGGAGGGTGAGAAGTTCAGGATCATCTTTGATGCCACAGAGTGAAAGCCAGCCTGAAAGACACGAGACCCTCAGAAAAACAAACAAACAAAAAAATAACTTAGGTTTCTGATTTATATGTCTCTGTGAAGAGCAAGGGATGGATCAAAATACACAGCATGCTGGTGTTAGTTTAAAAAATGTCTCCATACAGATTCCACCCCACACACTCCAAATCTAACCCAGAAAGTTTCCCCATCTGCTTGGCTCTCTACATTGAATCTCTTCTTGGGGTAGGACCAACACTTGAAGATTAGGTTCTACAAAAGAAAGTTCTGACACTCCATGTCATTTGGTCTCTTTCCTCCACTGAATACAAAATAAAGTCAAACCTCCCCCTGAAAAATCCGTCTCCAGCATCGGTTTACAGGAAAGTAGAATCTCCAGCGAAGCTTTGGAACATCTGTGTTTGGGTTCCAATCCCAGCCTCCTTCCCCGCTGATACCTTGTGACTCAGGGCAGACCCCGTGCCTCTCTGACCTCCAGCCTCCTTGGCAGAACATGGAGTGAGCGATGCTTTCTTGGGTGCCTCTACAGGGATTAAGTGGTTGCTGTCAGTGTTTGTCCTTTCCTGAAAGGTTTATTCATTTTATGTGTGTGAGTATTTTGCCTACATGTATGTCTGTGCACTATGTGCATCTGCCTGGTGCCCACAGAGCAAGTATCCCTGGCGGCGAAACAATGAGCCGGAATAGGAACTCTCACCACCGAGGAGGCAGGGGCTGGCTGACTCAACTCATCACTGCAAGCTGCCGCAATTAGAAGCATTCCTGGTGCTTCTAGGTCGGAATGACCCAGCTGCCACAGCTTTGTTTTGTTGTTGTTTCCTGCGCTCCCCCCCCCAATACAGTTTGTGGTGGATCTTCCAACAAAAACTAAAAGCTTAAGAAGAGATAAGTATTCCGCAGCTTTTGCTCAAAGCAATAACGTTACGAACTCTGCCCTTGAGATGCAGGTCCCAGTCAAGGAAACCATGAACATTTCTGTGTTTCTGGCTACAGTTGACCATGACTGTAATTTTCAGGGACACACACGCACACTTCTTCAATAACAGAATTTTTCTTTCTTTTTTTTTCTTTCTTTGTTTCTTTCTTTAATTCTTTCTTTCTTTCTTTTTTGTTTTTTTCTTTTAGGTTTTTGAGGCGGGTTTCTCTGTGTAACAGACCTGGCTGTCCTGGAACTCACTCTATAGACGAGGCTGGCCTCGAACTCAGAGATCTGCCTGCCCCAGTCTCCTGAGTGCTGGAAATAAAGACGTACACCACCGCTGCCTAGTTAAATTTCTTTTCTTTTACTAACAGAACTACTTGTAAGAGATCTTACCCACCACCCAACATGGGACAAAAAAAAAGCACCATAAGTATTTCTGAGAAGGTTCTCCTAGAGGCAGGCAATAAGGGGAAGGAAAAAAATTAATAACCCTGAATATCAGATCCTTGCCAGAACTTTCCACAAAATAATAAGTAACATTTCCACATTATCCTTGCTAGTGTTAGCTCATTACCAAAGCTGGCTTCTCTGCATTTAAGGGGGTACATTCAAATGCATGCAAAATGCATGAAATAGTAATAGCAGAGAGTACACACTTCGGGATGGAAGCCACAGCATTCACATCTTTAGCACTTTATAAAACTGCATTTACTTATTTGTTTTACTTATGAGTTTTGAGACTGACCTCAAACTCACCATGTGGCAAAATTGACCTTAAACACCTGATGTTCCTGCTTCCAAGTACTACCATGCTTTCTCTTTCACTGAGATATAGAAAAGCTGGAAGAAAATACAATAAGATGTGAACAAGGGATGTTTAGGGAAGCAAGACTACGGGCATGTTTTCTTTCTTCCTAATCTGTATTCTCTAACTCTACTTGTTTCTCTTATGCAATCACATGAAATTTTTAATTTTTTTTCTATTTGTGTGTTTTGCCTACATGTGTGTATGTATGTGCACCACATGCATGCTTGATGCATGCAGAGTCCAGAGGAAAGCATCAGAGCCCCTGGAACTGGAATCATAGGTGGCTGTAAGTCACCATGCGGGTCCTCTGAAAGAGCAGCCAGTGCTCTAACCACAGTTCTTTCTAAATTGAATGCGCAGTCACAGGGAGATCATTGTGGCACAGGAGACTCGGGGCACTGTTGTTGATTGTTGTTTACTTCACTCTTCTACTTTTTTGGCTCTTTGTTCTTTGGGGACGCCTGTCACCCAGATCCCACATAATTACATGGAGACTTATTCTTTCTTATGAATGCCTGGCTTTAGCTTGGCTTGTTTAAAAAGCTTGGGAATCAGCCTTTTAAAACTTAAATTGTCCCATCTACCTTTGGCCTCTGGGCTTTTATCTCTCTCTATTCTATATACCTTTCTTTACTTCGTACTCTGTGGTTTACTGTGTAGCCGAGCAGCCGGCCCCTGATGTCCTCCTCTCCTCCCTTTCTCGCTCCCCATCTTGGTTTCCCAGATTCCTCCTCCTATTTATCCTCTCTGCCCGCCAGCCCCACCCCAGCCCCACATACCCTCGCGCCTGCCTGGCTAACAGCAGTTCAGCTCTTTATTAGACCATCAGGCATTTTCGACAGGCAAAGGAACACAGCTACACAGAGTTAAACAACTGCAACATAAAAGAATGCAACACATCTTTGCATCATTAAATAAACGTTCCACAGCATAAACAAATGTAACACATCTTAAAATAATATTTCGGAACAGGGCATCATGTCAGCTGTCCTTGAGTTAGTAAGAAGCAACCAGGGAAATTTGCTGACCCGTCTCACTAGCCCAATCACCTGGGTGATATCTCTCCTAGCTGACAGTCACAGGCCAGATGGATAGCCTGGCATGTAGCATCTCCAACCCAGGACAGCTAAGGTAGCCTTTACTCCACAGACATCAAGCTCCCCCACCTTTCCAAGTTAACCACAGTTCTTTATCCTCCACGTAACTGTCACTAACCCCTTCCTTCCTTTCTTCTCTCTGTGTGCATATATGTTCCTGTGTGTGTACCTGTATGTTCATGCACTCACAAGTGCACATGGAGGTCAGAGGTCAATGTCGGATGTCTTCCTCAGTCACTTCCCACCTTATTTTTTAAGACAAGGCGCTCAATGAACCTAGAGCTCACCGATTCAGCAAGACTCGAGGCCAGTGGATGGCCCCTGGGAATCCTACTGTCTATGCCTCTCCAGTGCTGGGGCTACAGGTGTGGACCACCACACCTGGCATTGATGTGGATGTTGGGAATCAAAGTCGTGTCCTCGTGTCTACCCAACAAGCTCTTCAGCAACTGAGCCATCTCTCCAGCCCCCTAAACTCTTTTTTTTTTTTAAGAATAATGTGCATTTGATTTAAATAGATGTAAATAGAGGAATATTTGTAATACACTGACTCGGTAAAGGGGACTCAGCGACCCGGCATCCAGCAAAAGCTCAGGTCCCCACCAGCAATTTCAAAACAAGCACCCTCATTATCCGTGAAAAGCTCTCCCATTCTTTACCTAGTTAATCTTCCCAAATAATCAAGAATCTGAATTTTATGTTTTTGTTGTTGTCATTTTTAATTTGAGGCATGTTCTCTCTGTTTAGCCCTGGCTGTCCTAGAGCTCACTCTGTAGACCAGGCTGGCCTCGAACTCACAGAGATCTGCCTGCCTCTGCCTCCCCAGGGCTGGGGTTAAAGTTGTACGCCATCATACCTGGCCTGAATTTTATGTCTTATTTGTCCCTTGTTTTTCTTCTTATGCTTCACATAGCTTTCAAGATAACCCTTGTAGTGATATTCCATTTGTATTTTAATAAATAAAGCTCGCCTGAAGATCACAGAGTAAAACAGCCGCACTGATCAGCCTTACAGACCAGGCAGTGGTGACACACACCTTTAATCCCAGTAGCCACACTAGTTTGCCATGGAAACCAGGCAGTAGTGGTGCACAGCTTTAATCCCAGCCCTAGAGAGGAACATAAAATGGGAGGAACAGCTTTCATACACAGTCTCATTCTGAGATTCCTGGAGGCAGGATGCCATTTTGGACTGAGGTAGAGGTAAGAGCCAGTGGCTGGCTGTCTTGTTTTTCTGACCTTCAGCTTGAACCACAATATCTGTCTCTGGGTTTTTATTTAATCAACAAACCCTCACTTCATGATTAGCTTAAAGTTTTCCTGATTTACGAAGGTCAACTTTTTAATACATGTAGGGATGCCTGAGGGGTCTTGTTAGAATTTTGACTCAGTAGATCTGAGCAGGAGTTGAAAATACCCCCTCTTTCCTTTTAAATCACAATTATCACTTGGTAGAGAGAGGCATATGGGAATCACAGCACCCTGGGGATCAAGTCCTGTGACGGTCAGAGGGTAGCTCTCAGGGGTTGGCTCAAGTCAACCTCTGCATTATTGAGGCAGGGTTTCTCTTGTCTCACCATGTACTCCAGACTAACCTGTCCACAAGTTCCCACCAGTAAATCCTCCTGTCTCTGCCTTCCACCTCACAGAAGAAGGAATGCTGGGGTTAAAGGTGGACAACATTACATCTGGCTTTGTTTGTTTGTTTTGTTTTGTTTTTCAAGACAGAGTTATTCTCTGTAGCATTGAAGCCTGTCCTGGAACTCATTCTGTAGGCCAAGCTGGCCTCAAACTCACAGACATCCGCCTGCCTCTGCCTCCCAGGTGCTGGGATTAAAAGCATGCACCAGCACCACCTAGTTTACCTCTGGTTTTTTATATGGTCTCTGGGGATTGAACTCAAGCCATGAGGCTCACACAGCACACACTTTCGCTTGCCAAGCCACCTCCCCAGCAGGAAGCACCACCTCCCCAGCAGGAAGTACCACCTCCCCAACAGGAAGTACCACCTCCCTGGCAGGAAGTACCATCTCCAACTTTTCCTTTTCAGCTTCACCTCTGCAGCATGCTATTCAGTGTCCTGCTCACACAGCCCACAAGAGTGCCCGTGTACTGTGCAAGTTTTTAATGACTGGCTTTTAGCTTCATACAAAGCCCTCAGGTTCCCCCACAATGATGCCTCTGTCTCTAAGACCCTGGCCACCAAGACTGTGTACAATTTATTCTCCCAATGGATGGCTAGTGGCTAGTGGAGCTATGTCCAAGGCTTGCTTGTTTGTGAGTCACTGTAAAAGACCCTCAGAGAATCGTTCTCAAATCTCCCCTGTTACAAACACAGGTTGGCACACAACTATGGAGTTGTGGAGGCTACACAGATGGCATCCCCAAAAGTATAGCACTGGACCAGCTTACACTCCTGCCATCAATCAAATCATGCTCTAGGTGCCCCACATCTTTCTCCACCCTTGCCTACTGTCACCTTTTCTCACTGTTGTATGCTGATAACATGTGAAATTGTAGCTGATTATGATAGGATTTTTTGTTTTGGGGGAGAAGGGTTATTTTGTTTTTGAGACAGAGTCTTACATATCCTAGACTAGCCTCCAATTTGCTATGTCACCAAGGATGGCCTTGAACTTACTATACTTCCACCTCCCAAGTACTAGAATTACAGGCATGCACCATATAGTGCTAGGACTCAGGCCCTGGGCTTCATGCATGCTGGCACTCCACCCTCTGAGCTCCAGCCTCCTTACCCAGCCCCACCATGCCAGTCTAATTTGCTCTCCCTTCCCTGCAGATGAAATCCAACACCTTGCAAGCTTCTAAACTATCTGTTTCTCTCTTGTCCCTTTCTACACTCCCAAATAATCCCTTGAATTGCTCTTCCCAAATCTATGAATATTAATGCCTCAGTCATACTCCAGCTCAGTCCCTGCCTGGTACTCTCCCTTTTCTCTTTGCTGCTTTGTAGGTTCTTTCCTCTGAGGGGATGGATGAGGGATTCTCTTCCATCCTCGCAAGTTTAATGCAAATTCCTCAACTTCTTTATATTTTTTTTATAATTCCTTCCCATCACTTTCAAATAAGGCAGATTTTGCAGATCCTGGATAATGGGAACTTCAACATTACTGTATAGGAGGGGGAGTATACATGTACACACACACACACACACACACACATACACACACACACGTGCGTGCATACACACAGGTTTTGGTTAGTTTTGTTTTGTTTTCTCAAAACAAGGTCTCACTGTGTAGCCCTGGCTGTACAGGAACTCATGCTGTAGATCAGGCTGGCCTCGAACTCACAGCCTGCCTCTGCCTCCCAAGTGCTGGGATTATTTAAGATAGTGACACCTACTTAAGCAACCTTTTGAAAACCCATTCCCAATGTTGGGTTGCCTCACCTAACCTTGATGCAGTGGGAGGAGCTTGGCCCTGATTCAACTTGACCATGCTTTGTTGACTCCCATGGGAAACCTGCCCCTTTTTGAATGAAGTCGGAGTGTTCTGACCAGATGTGGAGGTGCACACCTTTAATCCCAGTCCTGGGGAAGCAGAGGTGGGTGGATCTCTGAGTTCAAGGTCAGCCTGATCTACAGCAGGAGTTAACAGGACAGTCAGGGTTACAGGAGAAACTTTGTTTCGAAGAAGAAGGAGAAGGAGAAGAAGAAGGAGAAGGAGAAGGAGAAGGGGAGGAGAAGGGAAGGGAAGGGAAGGGAAGGGAAGGGAAGGNAGGAAGGAAGGAAGGAAGGAAGGAAGGAAGGAAGGAAGGAAGGAAAGAAAGAAAAGAAAAGAAAAGAAAGAAAGAAGAAAGAAGTGTTCTGCCATAATGAATTTTTGAGTGTGTGAATTTGGAGTTGATACAAGAAAGTTACAAGCCTGCATCAGAACAGTGCCCACTGGGATTTCTGTAACACAGAAGCAAAATTTTTAATTCCAGACCCTTCCCTAACATACACAGCCAGGTCCAGACATGTCCAACACAGCCTCCATGTACGGCTCCCCTGCATTAGATACCTGATTAAATAATCGATTTTACAACACACAACAACTCATCTTGAGATTCTGTGTGTTGTTTCCATGGCTGCTGTGGGACATTAACTATTTAAAGATGTGTTACATTTGTTTCCAGTGCATTTGTTTAACAGTGTAAAGACGTATTGCTTTGCCTGCCTAAGGCACCTGATTGGTCTAATAAAAAAAATCTGAATGGCCAATAGGTAGGCAGTAGAGGGATAGGAGTGGCTGGCGAGCAGAGAGAATAAGTAGGAGAAGAAAAAGGAGAGAAAAAAATAAGTGGGGATGAGGAAGAGAGAGGGAAGCCCAAGGCCAGCCAGGCAAGGAGGAAGCAGGAAAGCAGGACTTAAAGAATGAAAGAAAGGTAAAAGCCCTGAGGCAAAACATAGATGAAGAGAAACAGGTTAAAGTAAGTTATAAAAGCTAGTGGGACAAGCATAAGCCAAGGCCAAGCATTCATAATTGATAAGAAGTCTCTGTGTCTTGATTTGGGAGCTGGTTGGCAGTCCAAGAAAGTCCGCTACACATGGCCATTTGCAGAAAGTAGAAATCTTCCTCCAAGCTGAGGGGAAGGGAAGTTAAGAGCATAAGGGGCTGGCAGACTCCACAGCAGTTTGGTATGCTATATTAATAAAACAATACAGGTGGTGGCCTGTATTAGGATCCGGTGACACACCCTCCTGGAAGAGCTTGCCTGTTTCCTTGGAGAATCAATCTCACCAGTACCTCCTATCCTGTTTCTGTCATCCCACAAAACCAGGGACTCCGATACTCCAAGAGACATGCTGTTCACTGAGGCCCGAGGTCCACTCTGGGGCTCAAGTTTCACAAGACTCTTTCAACGTCATGAAGCCCCTGGATGGGACTGGCCCCAGAGCGGGGATTCCATCTCATCTCAAGAGGCAGACAGCTGCACAAGTGCAGCTTTGTTTTGTGGGTCCTAACCAAAGGCTCCCAGAACTCAGGAGACACCATCATTCTAAAAAGAAACCCGCATGAAACAAGGACACAGCCTACATACTTGCTGAACTGTGGAATAAAGACGTTAAATCGTTAGTGTCCCGTCAGCACAAGCAGAGGGAAGAACTCCCTTGCAGGCAGTCAGGCGAGGTGACATGGAACAAGAACTTGAATCTGGCAGCTTGACCTCCCAGGTCTGTCCTCGGTGACTTCCAAGACCAAAGCTCCTTGTGCCACTAGGAGGGAAGAGATGGCATCCCCGTCTAGATCAGGAGGAGGAATACGGGTGAAGGATAAAAGCAACAAAACCTCCACACCAGGAAACAACTGCTTTTCCAGAAGCTCCACCCAACAGGCTTCTGCTGGTGGCACACTGGCCAGAAGCCTCACAGTCGCCCTCAGCTCCCAAGGGCCCTGGGAAAACAAGTGTTCAGCTAGGCACTTGGCTATGCTAATAAGCCTGGGCTCTTTGTCAAGGAGATGGAGGAGTGGGCAGACTTGTCCGCGGCATGCAGCCTTGGAGCCCAGCATCTGTTCAGCCCGGAATGGGGGAGATGAGTGATGGGTTTTGGAAAGCACGATGTGAGAAGCTACGATAAGACCAAACAAACCAGGGCCAAACCCGTCCCAGACTAGGAGGTCACGTTGACCTTCTGGGAGAAGAGGACGTTCAGACAGACCGAAGTACTGTGGGTGAGGACAGTCTGTGAGCCTGCAGAGGTGGCTCTTTCCTGTCCAGGAGCATAGCACACAGAGAGTCCCTAAAGGACGCTCCTACCTGGGTGACACACATCACTTCCCTTCATCCCCACATATTTCCAGGAGGCAAAGAGGAGAAAAAGTATGAGCACTCTCCCAAGGTCACCCAAGCAGGAGGTATGATATGACTCTGTCATGTTCCCAAACCATGGTCTCCCCACCTTCTCTTGTCCAGTTCCATCTTGAGAGAATTGGACACGACCCTGCCTCCATTCTGTTCAGACCAGAGCTCAGGTAGAGCCTGCTTCAGCCTCTGGTATTCCTGGGAAACAGGCCAACTGGTTACTCTGACTTTGGCTTTGCCCTCCAGAGCCTCAGAGCCCTCTGCCTGTCATGGCACCATCTCTAGGTGACACTGATGCATCTTTTAGGTCTGAGCTGACTAGAAGCAGCCCCAGCCTACCCATTAGAGCCTGCTTCTAGATCCTTTCCTTCCATGCTTCACCAAGTAGGTCCACGTCCTCTCCTGATCTCTCAACAGCTCAACTGAGAACTCAGGTTAGGGCTTGGGAGGGGGGCAAGGTGAAGTTTATAGCTGGGTTCCAACCATTTCATTATTCAGAATGTGTGTGCGTGTGTGTGCGTGCGTGCATGCATGTGTGCGTGTGTGTGCATACATGCCAGAGTCAACCTCAGGTGTTATTCCCCAGGAGTCAGCCACCTTTTTTTAGACAGGCTCCCTCACTGGTCTGGGGTTCACCAAGTAGGCTAGCCCTCAAGCCCTAAGGATATACTTGTTTCTGCCTCCCCAGCAAAGGAGTTATAAACTCACACACTCATGCCTAGCCTTGAAAATGTGGATTTGGGGAATCAAATTCAGGTCTTCATGCTTGCAAGGCAAGCATTTTACTGACTGAACTATATGTCCAGATGCTCTGCACACAATTTTAAAGGCAATGTTTGCTGGAATGCATGTATCTATATGGGCAACTACATAGCTTGGTGGTCACGAGCTAGCTGGCATACATGAATCCTGGGGTTCAATTTCCAGCACCACAAAAATGAAGAAAAAATATTTACCCCTTTCCTGTGAAAAGGGAGTTCCTGGGCTTAGCCTAGCTGGTTCTCAAGAAAAGACTTATCCTGGTATGTGGGCAAGGAGGGTCTGAACCACTCCAAGTCAGCACCATTATGTGTTGGGCACTCTAAGCCCATCTAGATGGGCTAGGCAGTGACGACTTCTGGAGATATCTAAACCATGAGCCATATGGGCTGCTGAGCACATCAGGCAGGAGCAAGGACGGGGGCACGAAGAGACAGTTAAAGGCCTCCTGTGGCTAGTCAGAAAGTGATATTTCCTTTCTACACTAGGAATATTCTGGGAGAAGAAGTGAGGAGGAGATTGATCGTTATGAAAACACCCGGGCTGGTCCTTCTTCCCGCCTTTCTGGTTTCAGTTTGAATTGCAGCGTTGGACATCTGCTTATCACAGCCAGCATCTATCCAAAACATCCCTCAGAGCTCAGGGATGGTGAGGGAGGGACCACGCAGACCTCTGAGGGAAAAAAGGTGGCCCATTGACTGTACTGGAAGAAAGATGACATTTCAGAAACCTGATCTGTGCTGATGTTCCAGACAACGGATTTTCTCTGGTCCTTTTACCAAGACCAACAGCAGCTAGCTTCCAAAACAAAAGTAATATTGAATCACAGAATCTAGGGCTTAAGATATATATCTCAGCGGTAGAGCTCTGACTGCATGCATGAGGCCCTGGCTTCAGTTCCCGGAATGGTCACCATGCATACTTTTTCCTAGTTGGGAGATATCGGACACAATTGGGGGTGGGGGTAGGCGGCATTTTGTGAACCCTGGTAGGACAGTAAGGGTGAAAAATGCTGTCTCATGCCTGTATAGGAAAGGGGGGGGGCTCCAAACAGCTGGATCCTTTTTCACTGTTGGGCACCATCATCATCTGTAGGCTGTGGTCCTCAGTCCATCTACACATGACACCTCGGTAGTAAAAGCACTACCTGAAGGGTTGAGAGGATGCCTCAGAGGACCTCAGTTCAGATCCTCGGCTCCCACATAAAATCCAGGTATGGTCACGCACACCTGTGACCCCAGCACGGGGTAGGTGGGGCAGAGATTAGAGGATCCCTGGATCTTTCTACTCACCATCCTAACTCGGGTTCAGCAAGAGACACTGTCTCAAAGGAACACAGATCACTGGATGTCATCCTTTGGCCTCTGCATGCATGTACACACATGCAAGAACTACCGCTGAGTTCATACAGTTCATATAACCTGGGGCAAGAGCATCCCCAGGTCAGTGTTGCCCATAACCTTCTGGGCGCCAGCATGAATAGTTTTACCAAGCAGAGGAGATGAGCTCACAGACATGAGCCTGCCCTAGCAGGAGCTGGACCACACCTGTCAGGGTTGTAAGAGCCACATGTTCAACGGCTGTCCCCTTCAATGCCAAAGCTTCAAGAGTTTGGGAATCGTACTCTACATTCTTGCTGAGAGTCTTCCAATCCTGCACTGGGTCTTTACAAATGCCAGTACAGTGAGTTCTCTGTACCCACAGGCTGTGGGTCTGTGATCCTGTTATCCTAACATGGAAAACAGCCACAGAAACTTGGTGTCTATGCTCAGCATGTGAAGATATGGCCTCCTGGCCATTGTGCCCCAAACAACATACATGAAAGTATTCACATCATGTTTACATAGTCTGTTGAATCTAAAGATGATTTAACGTACGTAAGAGGGCGTGGCGGATGCAAAAGTCACACCATTTTATATGTCACAGGGTTCAGGGTCACTGTACTTTCCATGATATCAGGCACAGTCAGGGTCATAATTAACAATCATGAGGATTCAGCAGAGCTGAGCTCGTGAGTCTTTCCAAATACAGAGGCTTAAAAAGCAAGGACTGTGAACTGGAGAGATGGCTCAGCTGTTAAGAGCACTGGCTGCTCTTCCTGAGGACCCAGGTTCAATTCCCAGCATCCACATGGAAGCTCACAACTGAAACTCCAGTTTTCAGGGAATCCGACACCAAAGCACATAAAATAAAAGTTACATAAAAATTTTTTTAAATGTTAAAAGAAGAA
>LOEQ01001782.1:362819-377649 GCA_001685075.1 Bramus lutescens
GAGAGAGAGAGAGAGAGAGAGAGAATCCATAACAGCAGGGGAGGCATGGCATCAGGTGGCAAGAGCAGAAAGCTAAGAGATCCCATCTCCAACCACAAACATGAAGCAGAGAGAGTCAACTGGAGACGGGCTGAGAGCATAAACTCCTAAAGCCATGCTTCCTCCAGCAAGGTTCCATAAATTCTGGACAGTTTCACCAACTGGGTCCAAACATCAAATACCAGGGGCTGGAGGCAGTGTTTCTCATTCAAGATACCATAGATTCTGGCAGCCCAGGAAGCGGCACAAATATAAACATTTGTCACTCTCTGCTTCCTGACTCAGGGCACAGTGTAATCTGCTGCCTCAGGCTCCTACAGCTGTGACTCTCCAGCTGTGATGGACTGTAGCCTTGCCTTTGGAGCCAGAGGAAGTCCCACCTTCCCTTGGTTGCTTTTCACAGCTCACTGTACCACAGCAAGAGAAATAATATGTTCATTTAGTCAAACCAGTATATAGGGAAGAATTATAACTCTTTCTAAATTTCTTGGTTAAATGGATGGTTGCTTATTGCGTTATTTTGTATCAAAATGTGCATAGTCTTTCACTGCATTTAAAGGAACATAAACACTTTGTTTTTAAAACAACGGTGGAGGCTTGCCTGGGTTTCACCTCCAGCACCAGATGACAAGAGTGCTCATGTGTGTAATATCAGAACTTGTGAGATGGAGGCAGGAGGATAAAGAGTTCAAAGTCACCCTCAGCTATATTGCAAGTTCAAGTCCAACCTGAGATACCTGAGACCACTCTCTGTCTCAAGAGGGAAAAAGACTGAAGACTATGGGCAAATCTTTGAAAGTTCTGAAGGAACAAAAAAACAAAAATTAAAAAAGGGAGAGAGAGAGAGATTCTATGCCGAGGGATGTCTGCCATGGTTAATGGTTATGTATCTGTAATTCCAAGAAGAGAAGCGTCTTAATTACGGTTTCTAAGGTGCAATAGAACGCCAGGGCCAAAAGCAAGCTGGGTTGGAAAAGATTTATTTCAGCTTACACCTTGACATTACTGCTCACCATTAAAGGAAGTTGGGGCAGGAACTCAAGCAGGGCAGGAACCCGGAGGCAGGAGCTGATACAGAGGCCATGGAGAGCTGCTTCCTGGCTGGCTTACCATGATGTGCTCAGCCTGCTTTCTTATAGAACCCAGAACCACCAGCCCAGGGATGACACCACTCACCATGGCCCTCCCCATCAATCACTAATTAAGAAAATACTCTACAGGCTTGCCTACAGCCTGATCTTATGAAGGTATTTTCTTAGTTGAGGCTCCCTCCTCTCAGATGATTTCATAAGAGTTACAGGAACATGTAAAATGTGTGTGTGTGTGTGTGTGTGTGTACATATATAATGTATGACACAGAAGTTAACTTGTGCAAAGGGGATTGTTTTCTGCTATGGAGCAACCACAACCACCCAGACTCACAGAGAAAGTGTGCACACATCACCTCTCCTAATTGATCTTTTCATCATTAAATGAATTTAATTTGTCAACTGATTCCTACGTCAGTTATAATTATGCATCCACTCGAAAGTATGGGAAAAAGCGTCTGCTCAAAGGTCAAGCCCGAAAGCCTTCCAGGACAAGTTTCATAAGGTGAGTGACAAAGGGCGCCTGTCACAGTCACCTCTATGCTCATGCAAGGGAACCTTGGATGCCTTCTCCATGGTATTGAACAAATGTCCCCACATCCACAGGGAGAGGAGAAAAGAGGGACAGAGGGAAGCCAGGAAGGAAGGAGGGGCTCTGTACTTACACACTGCAGGAGGAGCCAGGCACCCTGAACTCCAGATCTACAAACACTACACACATTGATCTGGTGCCTTGACTCATCAAAGAAGCTGCAACCTGGGGACCTGTCATTCAGGAAGGCAAAGCAAGAGACAAGCCTGCCTCAGCCTTGCTCCAGTTGCTCCTGTCCCTCCCTGGGTGCCCTGAGTAGCACTTTGGTCTAGAAAGCTAGGGAGTGCTCCAGACTTTGTCATCAGGTATCCACCTGGCCCTGCGTGAATCAGTGTTGTCAGCACAATCCCCCTGCCTCAGTATCTTTCAGCTGTTGTGATAAAATGCTGACAACATACACGATAAAGGGTAAAGGGCTTATTTTGACTCACAGTTCATGGTAGGGAAGTCACAGTGGCAGGAGTGTGTCACATGTCACAGTCAGAAAGTAGAGAGTGATGTGTTTCTACACAACTAGCTTGTGACTTTTCATTCTGGTCTGAAACCTGGCGATTGGTGTCACGCACTCTTATGGTGGTTCTCCCCACCTCAACTAATGCAACTGAGATAATCCCTCACAGGCGTCCTGTGGGCTTGTCTCCTAGGTGACCCCAGATCCATCAAGTTGACGGTCAACACATGACCTTTGTCCAGAACTATATAGCATGGGCAATAAGCTTCAAACGCAGAACAGAGATTGGCAAATGTCTGCAAACATGAAGGAGGCTTTCTTAGAAGACCAATGACTCTGTGAAGCTTCCAAGTATGGTGGGTGTGGGTGAGCAAGTGGGGGAGGTAACCTGCAAACAGTCCTCAGCCCTTCAAGTTCTCATACGCTACAGATTTAGCTTTAGAAGAAAGCTTCGTGATGTAATAGTAACACACCATGCCTTCTGCTTTGCAAAGCCCACAAGTGATTCCCACTCTTGACTAGACCTACACAGGGAAGCCAGTGGGTCAACAGCTTACAGAATAGCCACAGGACAATGGTCACAGGCTTGGATTCTCAGCTCTAGTCTTCCTTGTGGCAACCGTAAACAACTGTTCCACCCTTCCACATCCTTGTATCACCCCGTAACATTTCCCAAGTATGAATGTCATTCTCCTCTGATGTCTGAGTAATCATAGCATGACTTCAGCTTCCGTGTCGATTCACAAGATAGGACACTTAACACCCAGTGCTACAGCTCATTAATCTACTGTTCCGAGATGTCCTTAAGGGCAGAACCAGCCTTCTAGCTTTAATTCTGTAATCAGCTGGGGTCTTGGTACGTGTACCTCTCTCTGAATTCTTATATATTATAAAGATTTTAGAATTTTTTTTTTGAGATATAGTCTCATTATGTAGCCAAGGCTGGCCTTGAACTCATGGTCATCCTGCCTAAGACTTAAAGGAGAGCAAAGATTTGTTTCAGCTCACAGAGGCTTCATCCATCATTCCCGGGAGAGTACAGAGGTACAGATCAGTTCACATGGCACAGTGCTGTGGGACAATGGTCTGTGTCCTCTCAGTTATATTTTAAATAAATGCTGATTGGCCAGTAGCCAGACAGGAAGTATAGGCAGGACAACCAGACAGGAAGTAGAGGTGGGTCCATGAGAACAGGAGAATTCTGGGAAGAAGGAAGTCCTAGTCTACAGTCATGACCCAATCACAGAAGAAGCAAGATGTAACTGCCTTGCTGAATAAGGTACCGAACTGCATGGCTAACATAGATAAGAAAAATGGGCTAATATAAGTTATAAGAGTTAATAAGAAGTCTGAGATAACGGGCCAATCAGTGTATAACTAATGTAGACCTGTAATGTAGATTTATTTGGGACATAATGACAGCAGGAACTGGGCAGGACAGAAACCTCCAGACAACAGTGCAGGAAGAAACAGAGAATGTCCTATCCCACAGCACACCATCAAGGACCTTTTCCCAGTGACTATGTCTCTCAACCACCATGTCTCCAATGACCATGCCCCCAATGACTCAAGCTTCCCAATGACCAAGCCTCCCACTGGTCATACCTCCCAATGACCAGGGATCCTCCAAAGACCACACCTCCCAATAACCACATCTATTTGCAGCATCTTACAAAAGTATCATTGTATTAGGAACCCATCAAGGGGTTAATCCATGTATCAGGCCAGAGAGCAGTCAGGTGCCAATCACTTCTCAAAAGCTGACAACCAAGTACAAAGCCTTTGAGGAACATCCCTCCAGAAGCCAGACAGCCCAGTGGCACCAGCACAGGCTTACAGTTTAAAATACCAACCTGGTCCCTTCCAAGCAAAATGGTTTGTCCCTCGGCTCTATAAACTGCCATTCCTCAGGAATGGACCAGAGATAAGAGAACTTAGCTCATAGACGTTCACCATAATCAGCTGTGCGTTCATTCAATACACTAAGTGTTACAGATAAAATATAAAAAGACAGATGCATAGAAAACACACAGTATTGTATCTGTGGACAATAAGTATGCTTTTGCCATGTTTGTAATTATTGTTCTTACTTAAATAAATTAATAAATTACAAATATATGAACTAAAGAAGGCACAAAATTATGCTGATTCTGTAAACTAGAGAAATCTAGGGGGCTGGAGAGATGGCTCGGCAGTTAGGAACATTCGCTGCTCTTCCAGAGGACCTGAGTTCAATTCTAATCACCTACACTGGATGTCCTACAATCATCTGTGACTCCAGCTCAGGGGGACTTGACGCCCTCTTCTGGCCTCCTCAGCCACCTGTATGCAAGTGCACATACCCATCCACAAACACACACGTACACATAATTAAAAATAAATATTGAAGAAGAGGAGGAGGAAAAGGAAGAAGAAGAGAGGAAAGAAGAGGAGAGGAGAGGTCTCCTCTCCTCTCCGAGGAGGGGAGGGGAGAGGAAAGAAGAGAAGAAAAGAGAAAGGGAGAAGAGAGAAGAAGAAGTTATTGGCATCATCATACCCAGGCTCTAGCAAGAGTCAGTTTGGCTGCATATATGAAAGAGGAATGCCAAGCATGTGGCTCCTGAAAAGACACCAAACACATCAAGAAGCTGGTACTTGTGGTGGTGGCTGGACACATGTCAAAGTCATCATCCTACAAGGCACACTATAAACTAGAATATCAGAGCATATTCTCTCTTGATAAACTCTTTGTTACTGCCCAGAAACAGAGGGACAGGCTAATAGCCTTCACACTCGAGAATCCCCCCAAGGCCGACTGTAGCTGTCTGCCTGTCAGCTCCCCACCAGCCCTGTTGTTAGTCAAAGGTATCCTGACATGCGGGGAGAGATGCAAAAACCTGCAGCAAGCACAGTTAATTATACGCTATCATATAACTGAGTCGAATGTGTTCCTTGGCCAGTTCCAGGAGGCCATAATCCTCAGGTCAGGTCTGGTGAGTTCCCGGGTGATGTGGCCTAATTCTTGCCTTTGAGGATCTGGGCGAGAAGTAAAGCAAACATAAACGCAGTGTGGTCAGTACACGCGAGCCCATCACTGCTTGACTGAAGACCACAGCCCTGCAATTATCCACATCATGTGGTGGCATCTCCTGAGCCACCTTCACCACTTGTACGTCTCCCACTCATATTGACATCACACTGTGGCAACCATCACTCCTCTTTGTTTCAATTTGCTGTTCTTCTTCAGCTCTCCCCAGAAGGGGTCACTGCTCTGCACACAAGTCTTAAGACAAAAAGTTCCCAGTTCTTGCTCATCAATCAGAACACAGATCACTTTGCCGTTGTTTTGTTTTTATGAGTCAGGATCTCCCCTTGCAGCCCTGGCTGGCCTGGAAATCACTATGTACACCTTGACTGAACTCCCAGGGCACACAGAGATTGTAACCATTTTACCGAATAAGTAACAGTCTGTTACCTCAATGATACCTTGAACAGTTTCTATTAGGAACACCTGTAATTTTATAATTTTAACAGTATTTATTTATTTATTTATTTATTTATTTATTTATTTATTTATTTATTTATTTATTTATTTATTTATTTATTTATTTATTTATTTTGGCTAAAACCAGAGAGGGCAACAATACAACTTCAACTTGTTCAAAGCCAAAATTTCATAATCTAAAGAAATGATATCAAAGAATATCTTATCTCTGCAGCTAACAAAACATGCATAGTGTGATACTTATAGTAAGGACACAGACAGACATTCCCCTCAGAGTGACAAGGAGATGGTATCTAAATTGCAGAACAGCCTTTTAACATTGGTGGTACATACCTTTAATCCCAGTACTCTGGGAGGCAGAGGCAGGCAGATCTCTGTGAGTTCTGGGCCAGCCTGTCTGCACAATGACTTCCAGGCCAGCCAGGTCTTCACAGTGAGACTCTATCTCAAGAAAAAAAAATAATAATAACAACAATGGCAGGGAACAGGACCAGCAAGATGATTCAAAGGGTAAAGGCACTTGCTGCTAATCGTGACTACCTGTGTTCTATCCCTGGGCTCACATGGCAGAAAGACAGACTAGGCAGACTGTCCTCTGACCTGCTGTGGCACACACACACACACACACACACACACACACACAACTGTAAAAGAAAGAAAGAGTCTTCGTGCTGACAGTGCTTATCTCTAGGGGGAAGGAATTCATTTATTGTTTTGTATTCTTTTCTATCTATGAATTTTCTGGCACCAGCACCCATAATCCTTGAATCCGAAGAGAATGCTTCTTAATCTTTTAATCAGATAACGAAATCCATGCATTTTCCTCTGAACAAAACAGAGAAATGGATGAAATGGCTAATGCTAATGTCATTGATCAATCCCTACTTACAATTAACACTGGCTGTTAGCTGGGGGGCCCCTCACCCTGGCTCCCCATAGGGAGACCCCCTTGTGCAGGCAGGGCAAGGGACAGGGCAGATAACAGTATGCAGACATGCCTTTGATGTCCTCAGCCACCACTGGGACCAGGGGAAACAAAAGCTCATTCTCCCAGCTCTGGCCACAGCCAGACTCCAGGCTCCCCACCCTTTAATACTACTAGGCTCTCTAGAGTGACCTCTGCCCCCACACACAAAGGCCTCATTCAGCGGCATGGCCAGCCATGTTGAAAATTCTTGCCAGATTCAGCCATTGAGAGAATTTTTGTTTCCAAACTAGCTTTGCATTTCCATCACTCAGCTAAACTGAGAAAGGAGTTTGGGAGGGAACTGACCCCCAAAAAAGATAATTTCTCCCAAAATTAGCAATAATTTGGGGCTCATGAGAATTTTTTTAGGCAAGGAAATCCCAGAGACATTTTGTATATAATTTCAGTTTTTATTTCACTTCTCCAGTGAACACATCTGTGTATTAGAGCATTTTTACACATTGCTAGTAATCATAACAAATGGAAATTCACACGCCCCAGACTGTATTTAAGTTTCACATATTGTCTACCCAGGCTTCTAAACCAACACCTTTTCCGTGGTGGGAAGCTCCAACAGGAGCTGATAGATAAAATTGGCCAGTAGTTTAGGCAAGCCAGCCCTTGAAGGAGCCCAGGCAGGCCATGCCCATGCTAACCACAAGGTTAACTTCACCCTGCAGGTCAGGCTGCCCCAGTTCAGTCCAGGGTGCCAGACGCCATCAGCCCAGCCAAATTTGCCTGCCCTGACTCATATCTCCACTTAACTGGAACACAGTCTTGATTCACAGCATCCCAAAGTTGATGAGCTGTGTTTATGGCTATCAGGAAGCCTCAGGTACCTAAACACACATTTATTTGAGTTCTTCATAAACACTACCAACTTTGTCTTTTTTTTCCTTTTCTTTTTTTTGAGACAAGGTCTCAGGTAACCCAGGCTAGCCCCAAATTCTCTATGTAGCCAAAGATGCCCTTGAACTGTGGATCCCCTGCCTCCACCTCCAGAGTGCTGAGATTACAGGTATACATCACACGTGGCGTTTATGCTGGGGAGGGAACTCCATGCTCTACAGATTCAGCTACATTTCCAGCTCTAAAAGCACCAACCCGGACCATCTTCAAAGAAACTGGCTCATGAGCAACTCAGCAGAGGACAGGAAGCCTTTCCAACAAACGGTACTGGAACAACTTAGCAAGGAAGTGAACCTGGACCTAAACCCTGACACCGTCTACAACAGCTGACTCCCAGCAACTCCCAGCATAGAACCAGAAAACAATGCTTTAGAGAACAGAATGTCTTCATGATCTAGAGCTTGCCAAAGAGTTTCGAAATTTGACATCAAAAGCATAATGCACAGGCACACACAGAGAGAAACACACAGACACACAAACACAAAGAGACATACAGACACACGGACATACATATTCAAGTGGACACAAAGCCCATACACTAGACTTCATTAAAATTAAAAAGTTCTGCTCAAAAAAAANAAAACAAAAAACCTGCTGAGATGAGGAAACAAACCTCAGCAGGAAGACGGTCACAAAACACATGTCCAACTGCGGTAGAGTGAGGCACGCACAATAGCGCAGTCAGAAAATGGGCCAAAGTTGTGGAGAGACACCTTACTAAAGAGAAAGAACCAACAGACAGCAGAGAACCTGGGGAAAACAGTAATTAAGAGAACAAAACAAGAGTGGGCTAGTGGGACAGCTCGGTCTGGCGGCTCAGCGGTGCAGAGAGCTCGCGGCTTTTACACAGGAACGGAGTTTTTTCCCCAGCAACTCAAATTAGCAGCTCACAAACTGCCTGTACCTCCAGCTCCAGGGAATCCAATGCCCTCTTTTGGCTTCTCTACCCTCACATGCATGGCACACACACATGAATAAAAACAAATCTTCTCGTTTTCTTTTGTCTTTTTTTTTGAAACAGAGTTTATCTGTGTAGCTCTGGCTGTCCTGGAACTCACTCTGTAGACCACACTGGGCTGGAACTCACAGACAGACCTGCCTCTGTCTCCTTGGATTAAAGGCATGTACTATCATGACTCAGTGATAAATATTTCAAAAGCGCAATAAAATACCACCACATACCTTACAGGATGGTTAAATAAAAAGTAGTAATAATACCAAATGCTGACAAAGATGCTGAGAAATCAGAACCCTGTGCCCTAGCCATGGGAGGATAAAGGGGCACAGTCACTCTGGGAAACTGCTTCACAACGTTTCATTAAAACTAACCATTCAGGGGCTGGAAAGATGGTTCAGCAGTTAAGAGCACAGGCTGTTCTCCCAGAGGAACGAGGTTCAAGTCCCAGTGCCCACATGGTGACTCACAACCATCTGTACCTCCAGTTCCAAAGCATATCCTCCTCTGGCCTCTGCAGGCCCCTGATAACAATGTGGTGCACAGATATACATACATGCAGACCAAACACACGTGCAAACCAAACACCCATACACAAAAAAAAAATTAAGTCAGGGAGGAGAGGGCTTGTTTGGCTTACACTTCCACATTGCAGTCCATCACTGAAGGAAGTCTGGACAGGAACTCAAACAGGGCAGGAACCTGGAGACAGGAGCTGATGCAGAGGCCATGGAGGGGTGCTGCTAACTGGCTTGCTCCACATGGCTTGTTCAGCCTGCTTTCTTCTAGAACAGCAGGACCACCAGTCCAGGGATAGCCCTGAGCTGAAACCTCCCACATCAATCATTAATCGAGTAAATGCTTTACAAGTTTGCCTACAGGCCATGAGGTAGGTAGTACCTGACTGAGTGGAAGGCCAGAAATGTCTGTGGGAGAGAATCTGAGGTCATCGTGTCCCTTCAGGGTGGAACCATCTTCAGGGGAAATCCTATTGTAGAGACCTGTACAGGATCACGCACTGTTAGCCCTCCTCACCTAAGATGAACACTTGAAGGGTCTGTCCTACACTTACAATCGGTCATCTGTGACAGTACCCCAAGGAAGTGAGTGATGCAGGTTCTGATCTGGGAAGGCTGGTGAGAGGGCGGGGCAGAAAGAGGCGGGCAGAGGGGCGGAGAGAGAGGTGGATAGAAGGCTCAGGAAGTAAATGCCTGTCCCAAAGTCTGCTAAGCTGAGTTCAATCAATCCCTAAAGTGATGTGGAAAAAGAACTCCCACAAGCTGTCCCTCTGACCTCCACACCTCCTCCTGCTCCCAACCGCTCTTCCCAAGAGAAAGCCAAAGGGCACTCCTGTAGTTCCAGCCCTAGTACTTGGAAGGCAAAACAACTATCAAGCAGTGTGTTGGTGGTGGTGGTGGTGGTGGTGGCGGCGGTGGAGGCGGCAGCATTGGCTGTGCGCTGGAACGCGCCCATGAACACCATTAATCCCAGCACACAGGAGGCAGAAGCAGGTGGATCTATGCGAGGTCAAGACCAACATGGGTCTACAAAGTGCGTTCCAGAACAGGGAAAGCCACATAGAAAGACCCTACCTAAAAAATAAATAAATAAAAATGGCAGACAGAATTGAAAGCAAATGATATCCTGGCTCAGTTATGTCCATCTAATACGAGACGTGTTATTTCCGGAAAGTAAAATCAGTGTTCAAATAAGCGGAAACTTTGAATTTCTGCATCATAACAAGCAGCTCAAGCGAGCTAAGGAGATGGCTCGGAGGGTAAGGTGTTTGCAAGTCCGAGGACCTGAGTTCAATCTCCGAGCACCCAAGTTAAAACAATCACCACCAAAGGATACAGCTGTGTTGGGGGCAGAGACGGAAGATCCCTGGGGCTCAACCGCCAGCCAGTCTAACCAAATAGCGAGCCCCAAAATAACAAGCCCCAAAGTTCAACGAGAGACTCTGTCTCAAAAAACAAAGTAGAAAGTAATGAAGGAAGTCACACATACACACACACATCCATGAGCACACAAAAAATATAAGAATATTTAGCAGGAGAAAAGAAACATAAATTACAATTAATTTTATTTTTATCGTCTTTATTAGGCCTTTTAAAAATTTTTGAGATAGGATCTCACACTGTAGGCAAGATTGGCCTCAAATTTGCTGCAATCCTCCTGCCTCTGCTTCCAGAGGGCTCAAATGGGCATGTTCCATCAGGCCCAGTGACATGCATTTTCAAATGTCATTTATTCCATGTGTATTCTACGCAATTTATAACCAAGTAGAGAATTAGAGGTTTGGGGTGCCTCTTCAAGATGTCTTGGCAGACAAGTCTAGGTGGTCATAATTTCTGGAGACCCCCCACTTCACCCTAGGCCACCACCTATCATCAGTCCTGGTGACAGTGAGGAGGCAGCTTCCTGAGGTGCTTTCAGCAGCTGGGGCTCCTGCTGCCTGAGTTTCTGTTTTCGCTCACCCCTGCTACCACCACCCCTCGGGAGAGGCCACTCAGCAGGACTACCCTGGGGGAGTCCAGAGGGATCTGGCATCACTGTCTTATAGGGCAGTTCCCTTCCACAAACTGGGATGTGAGACTTTGAGGCTGGACTCGGGGGCATCTCCTGTAGCAAACCATTTTGTCAATGATGTGTTTATTTTTATTTTTAGGCACATTGATGTTTTGCCTGCATGTGTGTCTGTATGAGGGTGTCGAATCCCCTGGAAGTGAAGTTACAGTGTGAGCTGCTATGTGTGGGTACTGGGAATTGAACCAGGGTCTTCTGGAAGAACAGCCAGTGCTCTTAACTGCTGAGCCGTCTCCATATCCTCGAAAACCATTTTTACTGAACCAAACTTCTACCCTTTTATTCTCTCTTACACTGACTCCTGCAAATCCATTCTTGAAAGCCAACAGCTACTCCTGCCTTCACGCAAGACCCTCCAACTATGCTTCAGTGGAGCCCAACTCAGGGTGGACTCTACCCTCTCCTGAGAGTGAGCATTTGTCTCTCCCAGGCAGTTATCTAAAGAATCTCAATACAGTAGCAGATGCTGACACAGAGGTGCAAGGCCTGGCTTGGGAAAGGTGGCAGCCCGTAGTACAGCTAATGGGTCCTTGGTTCCTCTGAGGGCGATAAAAATGCTCGGAACCAGACAGTGGAAAAGCTGTACAACTCTGAATGTATTTTTAAAATAAATTGTGTACATTAAACTATGGGATGTAAAATATGATAAACTATAGGATGTAGAATATTTTTAAATTTTTTTTAAAACATATTCACTGTGTAACCGGCAAAGTGGTTCACTGGGTAAAGGTGCTTGCTGCCAAGCCTGTTAACCAGGACCCACGTGGTAGAAGGAGAGAACCAACTCCCACAAGTTGCGCTCTGACCCCCACACGCATGCTGTGTCAAGTGTGTGCACACCAATAAATAAACAAGTGTAAAATAAAATATTCAATGCACACAAAAAAAAGAGCTGAATAATACAGCCTGATGTAGAAAGATCTTGGTACGGGTGGTCTTGGGGTGAGGGGCAACCCTTTTCTCCTTGAAAACGTCTTTATTGAGATACTACTTCTCTTTAACAAGGCATGGAAGCCTGCTCACCTGTAAAATACGAACAGTAACCCCAACTTTGCCAGGTTATAAAGCCTATGGTGAGTTCCATAATAGTTTCTCATACCATTGGTGCTCAGATTTAATTCAGATTTAAGTCAGGAGGCCACGCAGTGAAGAAATCGCGAGGAAATGAACTACTCCCGCAGGACAAGCATCTGGTCACGGCTACGCTTCCTCCCAGGCTCTCTGACATCGCCACACACAAGAGCCTGCTTCAGGGGCTGGAGCGATGGCTTGGAAGGGCACCTGCTGCTTTTCATTTCCCAGTGCCTGCATCTAGCAGCTCACCATGACTCCAGCTCCAGAGAATCCAGCATCCCCTTCTCGCTCCCACAGGCTCAAATCCCCCAACACGACACTAAACTGAATGGCATTTTTGATTCACACAGAGGTAAAACCTTTAATTCCTTTTTAATAGTTCCTGCCAGTGTTCCAGAGGCTCCAAGAAGAACGAACACCCATTCACTTAGCAAATATTTACTGAGCACCTACTATGGGCCAGCCATCGTAATGGACAGTGGGGTAACCACAGTACTTGTGTTTTCTTGGTGCTTCTCGTGGGTGTCCTAGAGCAGTGATTCCCAACCTGTGGATCAAGACCCCTTTGGGGAGGTTGAACGAACGGCCTTTTCACAGGAGTTGCCTAAAACTACCAGAAATATCAGAGATTTACATTGCAATTCATAACAGTAGCAAAATTACAGTTATGAAGTAGCAATGAAAATAACTGTATGGTTGAGGGGTCACCACAACGTGAGGAGCTGTCTTAAAGGATCATGGCATTAGAAAGGGTGAGGGAACACTGGGTGACAGGAAGGGGGGTGCCAAATAAACGCCACTGCAAATGGAAGTGTCGCCACGGGAGAACTCAGTCTTTTAACTTTGCATGAAACCGCCTGTGTAGACTCCTGTCCAGAAATATCGTATCTCACGATTTCTTTCCCAAATCCTTACAAGTCAAGAACATGTCAGTTCTCAGAGTTCCTGAATGATGAGTGCCCCCCTCCCCAGCCCTTGTCTTTCCACAGCCGGTAATGCCCTACACATTCACCTTATGGCCTTCCAGGAAGGGAGGAAAATGCACCCTGTTCAGGAGGGTCCAGGGATCGAACCCAGGTTCTCATGCATGCAAGGCAAGCACTTTAGTGATTGAGCTACCTTCCCAGCCCTGGTCTTATTTCTTTACACTCATAGCCATGTTGGCTATATTCATAGAGTAATGTTTTTTTAAACCTGACTGTAATCCGAGACACCTGAAGTCAAAGAGTTTCTGAGTAGGGTCTATGGGGACCCAAGAATGCACATTTTGTAATGCTGACCCAGGCACTACAATTTATGAGGCATCACAATCAATGAAAAAGTCAAAGCTTACAAGTGGTTAAAGTTTACAAACAAAGTTAAAGTCGGAAGGAAGCTTGTAGGTGACCTAGGACAACTTCCTTAAGGGACAAATGGGAACAAGTGTCCTGAGAGAAGAACCAGTTCCCTCAAGGTCACAGTGAATGGTAAAACAGGTTCCCCAACTCCAGGACCTAGGCGATTCTGTTACACAACCCCATGTCCAATCTACGTCTTTCTGTTCATCATGGCACACTGATCTAGCTTTGTAATTTCCCATAACAAAGAGTCATGAGAATCAACTGTATCAAGATTTATTCTGGAGCAGGGGAGCAGAGAGAATTTCAGCAGCTAGAAAACATGATGCTCTTGAAGAGTTCCTGAGTTCTGGTCCCAGCGTCCAGCTCTGTGGGATACAACGCCCTCTCCTGGCATCTATAGGTAACTGCATTTACATGCACAGGCACATAAGCATACACACATATTTAAATCTTGTTTTCAAAAAGATTTACACTGAATGATTCCAAGAGAGCTGGGTTTTCACACACACTGAAATATATCTCTTCCACTCAAAAGAAAACAGGACAAAAGCATTATACACACATCTATGCCAAACCAGAACCTAGTAAACAAAATTAAGGCACAAATTTCTGTCCCCCAAAACCCTTAATTTGGCACCATAAATACAATGCAAATTGTATCCTAGGGATGGCTAAATGACCTAAAAGCTGGCTTTAAAAAACTAGATAATATCTGCAGAGACCAAGAGAGCTTAAGCCAGACTTCATTCACTTCACCTCTTGTCCTAGAAGTCAAATATCTTTTGCCACCTCTTAAGAGCAGGAAGTTTGAGATACACCATTACCATCAGCCAGGGTGTTTTCTCACTATAGAAAGAATGTCAAAAGAACACACGTGTAGGAAATTGCTATAGAAATGGTTAGGGTGTTTGGGGCATGGTGGTGCATGCCTTTAATCCCAGCACTCGGGAGGCAGAGGCAGGCAGAGTTCAAGACCAGCCTGGTCTACAGAGCGAGTTTCAGGGCAGCTCAGGCTGTTACGCAGAGAAACCCAGTCTCAAAAAACCAAAATATATGGATTAATTATAACTTGTCTACACAATATGTAATCATTATCTAAAATAAGATACTCAGTACTCTTTTTTTAAACATGTATGCTTTCTTTTTTTTAAAGATTTATTTATTTATTATGTATACGGTGTTTTTGTCTGTCTGTATGCTTGCTGGCCAGAAGAGGGCACCAGATCTCATTACAGATGGCTGTGAGCTACCATGTGGTTGCTGGGAATTGAACTCAGGACCTTTGGAAGAACAGTCAGTGATGTAGGAGGGTCATCTGTCTATGTGTTACTTTCATTGGTTAATA
>LOEQ01001783.1:31322-48320 GCA_001685075.1 Bramus lutescens
GACCCAGGGAGCGCAGAGGGCGGAGGGCGGTGCTGGAGTGCGCCCCGCCCCCTCCGTGCCCGTGCACCTGTTGTCGCAGCCCGGGGTAACCTGGTCTCAGCCCTGTGAGAACAGACTTTGAGCCTCAGTTCTAAGTAACACCTGCTGTCTGGAGTTCAAGGTCAGGGGAGAGGGCTGGGAGGGGGGAATTCTGCAAGGAGGAGTCTCATCCCAGTGAGCACACTGAGAAGGGTCGAGACTTTATTTATTGTGTGTGCGTGCGTGTGTGTGCATGTGTGTGTATGTTCCACAGCACGAGTATGGAGTTCAAATGACACTTGGAGGAGTCTCTTTCCTTCCACTATGTGGGTCCCAGGGATCAAACTCGGGTGGTCAGACTTCCTGGACAGTGCCTTTAACTGCTGAGCCATCTCCCCAGTCCCCAGGTCAGGGATTGTTGACAGTCATCTGCTTGCTCATAGGAGGATGCTGGCCCAGGGTGAGAGTTCTGAGGGAGAGCCAGGACACACTAGTGGCCTCCTGGCTGGATAGAGATCTCATGCAGGAAGATAAGACTACCTCCCAGGGCTCCGGTAGGGCGAGGAAACTTAGGGACAAGTCTTTTGCTCCACCTGGGGAGTTCTGTCACAGAGCAGCAGTGGCTCAATTAATTGCTGGCACTCACACACCCTCTTGCATGCATGGTCTCCACATCTCACACATACACTCTTGTGTGCATTTGCACGTGCTCATTCAGGAGCCCAGAGTGGCCGGACACTCCTTGGCAAACCTTGCCAGGCTCGAAGCACCCCATGTGTGAGGCAAATTTTATCACACTCCATCCACGGGCATTCCTGTTCCCAGGAAGAGGAGTCATTGGGTCTGTTTACCAGACACGTGTCCCTAGAGACAGCCCTGAGGGATGAATATGGCTTAAAGCAAGGGCCTGGGCTGGGGCTGAAGGCCCTGTGCAGAGCCGAAACCTAGCCTGGTGGGGCTGCCAAGGGCCTGACAGTTGAGTTCTTGAGTAAAGTTAGAGTACAGATGGCTCTGTGCCAGCCCTGGGGTTGTCAGATGCACTGTAAATGGAGACTCATATAAACCCTGTTACTGAAACACACACTTGAGTCTGCAAGGAACATAGGTGGTCATCACACAATGCAGAACAAGCATTTACCAGACATGGGGCATGACAACTAACCCCAAGACAGTTGGATTTACAGTGATTTACAGTGCACGTGCCCAGGAGTAAGGATGATGTCACTTCTATAATGCCAGCACTTGGGAGGTAGAATCAGGAGGATCAGAAGTTCAAGGTCATCCTCAGTTATCTAGTGAGTTCAAGGTCATCCTGGGCTACACGGGACTCTGTCTCCAAAAAGAAAAGGATAAGAAAATAAAGCACATGGGAGGTTGTGCACCAGTTATGAGGCAACACTGTACCATTCTGCCAAGGAGCTGGAGCCCCTGGTGATGGATCCCTCGAGGACCTCAAGGGTTGGCATGACGACAGCAACACAAACTACTGCAGCCTCCTACATCCATGGAGAGAGCTGAAGCCACTACTTGTATGAAGCACCGACTACATGCTAGTGTGAGCAACACTTGAGCGTCCATCCTCCAGTGGGTGCAGGGTTCTGTCCCAGCTGCTCAGAGCCTGGTACTCTGTCCTCCAAGCCTAGCCTCGCTCAGGTGGCTGTCAATGGACCATTCTTCATTATAAGGACAGCCGGGTGGCACACTCAGCGTGAGGGGTGCTCCTGCCCCCTGTGTGGAGGAGGAAAGACAGACCTGCCTGTGGCCAAGCTCTGGTCCTGTCCCGTGTCTGCGGCCTGGCACTGAGCAGGCAGATGTGCCTGCCCTTCTTATCATCGCTCTCAAGAACAAGTGGATGTGGCTTGGAGGCAGGGCTCTGACTCACCATGACGTAAGGGCAGGAGCTGGTCACAGCAGCTGATGCTTCGGCTGGCAGCATAACAATTCGGGGACTGGGGTGGGGGAAGAGGACCCCTGAAGAGAGGAGAGAGAGGGCAGCTCACGGGGCAGGAGGTGCCTGGGATGGAGAGGGGTGGATGGGATAAGCAGAAGGTCTAGGGTCCCTGCCTGGCTGACTCAGAGACACAGGCGGGGTGGGATGGATGCTTCCGCCTGTCCCATGTGTTTACAGTGATTCTCTTCCTGCTGATTCAGTCTTCTCACTGTACATTCTGGCGTTCAGACCAGGGCAGGGGTTTGCTTAAGGTTGCACAGCTTACTGATAGCAGGACAGGGACCAGACCATAGGTCTCCTGAGACTGGGCCAGCCTGGGGGAGGCAGGCGGCTCTTCCTTGCATGTCTGCATTCACCTTCCAGTCCTTGGAATTCTGCTGAAGCAAACGACAAGCAATGTTCAGACAGCTCCGAGATGTGTGGCTGTCCTCCCTGGGATGCTCTGTCCTTTCCCAACTCACCCCACAGCCCATCTGCCCTGTGACCTTCTACTGCCCGCCTCGGGTGCCCTCCTGCCACACCCACTCATGGGCAGACAGTGCTAGGGTGCCCCCTTCACCCCTCAGGTTCTGTTCCCTTGGCATGATCTTGAAGACCCAGGCAGAGCCCCCTCCCATTGCTGTCCATCAATAAACAGACATCTGCAGGCAAGAGAGCCCGCCCTGCCGTGGGCACTGAAGCATGGAGAAGGACGGTACGCATGGAGGCAGACTAATTTGCGGGAGCCACTACAGTGATGAATCAGACCAGTGCTCGCCCGGCAGTCCCAGGGTCATTAGGGACACTGTGGAGAGGAGCTCAGGGTCAGGGTGGGTCAGCAGAGCCTGTGAAAGGAGGAGCTCCTGCCGAAGGCCAAGAGGACCTGGGGACACCTTCAAGTCTGTGGTGACCCTGAAAACAGATTTTGAAGGTTGGGTAGAGTGTTGGCAGCTAGAACTGGTGGAAGGCTCTCCACACAGAGGTTTGAAAACGGGGATGCTTGGGGACACTTGGGGCACATGTGACATCTGGAGAGCAGAAGCAGAGGGGGAGGATGTGCCCTCCCAATGTAGAGGGCCCTCTATTGAGCAAAACAGCAGTGATCTTTGTCAGAAGAGGCCATTGGTTACTAATTGCTGCTGCTGGGTCAGAAGAGGGGATGGGAAGGTCACTGGGCCCTCACTGGGTTTTCAGACACACTTCTCAGCCTCCAAATGCAGTTCTGCCCTCGGGAGTTGCTAGAATATACAGGCTAGGGAAAGTGGATCAAACGGGCTTCCATCTATATGGCGATGCAGAAGCCATCATCCATCCTGCGTGAAGTAGCTGTTGCATGCAGCTGCTTTGGGGTCCCACCAGGCTCCTGAAAGAAACTCCTCACCCACACTCTATATATAAGTGAGCCAGGCAAATTCACTGTCTCCCCAGGTTGAACTGTGGTGGAATTGCCCTTGGGTTTGTCATTGAGACCTTGCAAGGAGTCTCTCCAAGAAAGGCAAAGTTTGATGGCAGAAAGAGCAGCAGAGATCCTGGCAAACCTGGGTGGGCATCCTGTGGATGGGAGGACCCTTAGTAGGTGCTCAATTAATAGGTGGTGACTGAACGTGGAAACATGAGGCTTGCCCAAGGTCCCACATCCGGAAGATCGATCCTGGCCAAGACCCAGTTAGCCTGTCCTCACCAGAAGGTATCCCCCGATGCATCAGGCAAGGGAGACATCTGTGTAGAGGCCCCTGCATACTGGAGGCTACAGTATCAGTGGAGGAAGTAGGAGTCAATGCTTCTCTACCAGCAAGCAGGGTGCACATGGGACCTCTGTCAGCACACAGTAGGTAGGAGCTCTTGAGAAGGAGAAAGGCTTGGCCTGGGCTGTTTTGGGCCCCAGAAGGCACATCCTGGGAGAGATGAGGATGGGGGCTTCCAACTGAACTCTCAGATCAGAAGTCTCCCTGACCCCCAGACAACAGGTGGACTAGAGAGGGAAGAGAGAGGGAAAGCAGACAGCATAGCTCTCAGTCCGATGGAGGAGGCAGTCCTGGGGGAGCTCAGTCTGATGGAGGCAGTGATTGCCACTGATTGTACAGGGCCCTGGGACACAGGGAGGCCTCTAAGAGTAAAGAGAACTATGGAGTAAAGAGGAATATTGTCTCTCAAATGCCTAGTGTAGGCCTGGCCCATGATGACTGCTTCGAGACAGGATCCCTTTCTTAGGGTTCAGGGGGATGGTGATGTTGATGTAACACTGATTCTGATGATTTCTGCGGGCAGAGGAACCTCCCACCCCAACCCTGCCAGAACCAAGGACTAGATGACACCAAGGTTCTTGAGTTGTACAAGTCATACAGCAAATGACCGCCAGGGGGCAGTCTGAGACGGCATCATTCTAAATAGCTTTCACGTTCCTTTTCCGCGCTGGGCCGATTGACACAGAAAGCACCACGCTGGCAACTCTGACCCAGCCAGGGCTCAAGTGCACACACCGCGACCTGAACTTGGTGCCTGGTGACGGGGAGAAACTGAAGCATTGTCCCTGTTCTGGCCACTGGGCCCCGAGGTTTACCATGGAGCTGTGTCTGCCCCAGGACTGTGCCCCCTCTCCTGAGCCACAACTACAAGGCTGCATCCACCCGGAAGGACCTCTCTATGTAGACCACAATCCCTCAGTCTGAGATCTGCATGATCCTGAATCCAGTGTACGGATGTGGAGACTGAGAGCCAAGAGAAGGACTAAGGCTAGGTAGAAGAGCTGGGACTTGAACCCACAGCCATGGGCCCCTCTGATCCAGGACACTCACAGGCTAAGTGCTAACTCTTGAAGACATACCTGGCCTGAGAGCCCCAGGGGTCTTTCTGAGGAGACCAGGAAAGTGACAGTCTAGACAGAGTCAGATGTCAGAGTCTTCCTCAGACACCCAGGTGGGCTAAGTGTAACAAGAGTTCCCAGTAGGACAGTAGAGGGGGGCGGTAGAACCCTCAGGGAGCCCCCAGTCTGATGGAAGAAACATGGCTGACTGTGCTGAGACCCTGTCCTGAGCACTGGGGACATTGGCACCAGGCTACGCAGCCTAGAAGCTCACAGGCATAGTGACACCTGGTCTTGAGGATGGCCCTTCGAATTGAGGAGCCCATTAGAAATGTCCACTACTCCATGGGCAGTGATGGCACACACCTTCAGCCCAGCACTCAGGAAGCAGATGTAGGCGGATCTCTGTGAGTTCAAGGCCAGCCTGGTCTACAGAGCGAGTTCTAGGACAGCTGGGGCTACACAGAGAAACCCTGTCTTGAAAAATCAAAAGAAAAAAAGAAAAGAAACATCCACCATGAAGCTATACCCAGCCCAACTCCCCTTTCTCATGGCATCTAGGGTGATTCCAAACCTGGAAGCTCCTGGGTCCTCTGGGACCAGCGTTGCCCTCGCTATTCCTGCCTCTAGTTATTTGCACAGCTGCGCATCCCCCCCCCCTCAGGCCACGCCACACATGCCTGTCCTTTGAGTCCTGACCATCCCGTTCCCTCACCTTCCTCTCTATTCTTCAGTCTTCCTGTAAGATGCTCACCACCCACACAGCAAAGAGCACAAGGCACAAGCCAGCAGTCTTGGAGGTTGAGGCTGGTGTTAGCAACCTATGGCACGCAGCCTGCTTCTGTAAACGAAACTTTATTTAAACACATGCATGCTTATTCATTCGCCCGTTTTCTTTAGCTGTCTGCTTTCTCACAGTGGAGGGTGCGGCAACCACGGTGTGACCCTAAAAGCTGAAAATGGAATTGTCTGCCAGTATCAGGTCAAGACTGGCTGAGGGGACAGATAGCAAATCACTGGGATAGATAAGCCGACAGCTCCTGAGAAGTGCCAGGAGGTCAGGAGGTGCAGAACGGGGTGGAGGGGGTTGAGACTGTGGCTGAGACATTTCTCATTCCACCTCTTCCCCTCCCCAGGTGCCAGAGCAGGTCGGCCTGGGCAGAAGGTGGGCAGAACACATGGCTTTGCCTCTGTGAAGGTCAGGCTGGGTCTGGGCTTTTCTCCCCAGCTGCAGTTCATGCCCGGCTAGTGGAAGGTCCTGTTGGCATCTGTCCTTGGGAATTGACTGCATGCTACATAGACACAGTGACTCTTTTCTGGGAGATTATAGAGAACTGCCCAAGCTGAAGCCCAAGTCAGAAGACAGATCCAATGGGGCCCGTCCTCCCTCTCCTCCTCACGTACCTTCCTTCCAACCACTCATGAACGTCCCCCAGTGGTCCAGGAGCGGGACATACACCCCTTTTATAGACAGGCTAACAGAGGTTCTGTGGTGTTTGATGAATTGGCCAAGCCTTTGGTCCATGTCTGCAGGCAAAGCTCTGATTGTCGTGGGAAAACCCCCCGATGGTATTTAGGACAATGGGTTCTAGCCCAAGACTTATTCGGGCAAGTCTGTCCCCGCTGGGCCTCAGTGTGGTCCTCAGGAATCAAGAGGGCTGGGTAAGCTGCACACGCCACGGCTCGCCTCTTCCCTTTTCAGGCCTCAGTTTGTCTCTGTAAAATGGGGAAACGCATGCTGGTCCTCCCACACTCTTGCAGCTGGTCCCAGTCCAGGGAGATCACAGATGGGAAAGAACTCTGCGCTCAGGGGAAGAAAAGAATTCTATAAACCTAGGGGGTTATTATGTTGCTGATTTGGGAACAAGCATGGGCTAGCACCCAGAGGCTGACAACATTTAATCTGGCCAGTAGAGGGCACTATGGGGAAGCTGAGTAGATACTGAACTGGACTCCCTTTGGTCCTCTGGGAGATCAGCCCAGATATAAAGCCTGCAGTGGGGGCATGGAGGCATGGGTGTGAAATGCAGGGGACCCAAGATGCCTCAGTATAGTGGTGGGGACTGGGCAAGGTAAGAACATGAAGCAAATTAGCCTTAACAGAGAGGTAGGGGCTCAGGGTGGACACTAGACAGGCAGAATGACTCTCTTGCCGGGGAGCCCAGGGAAAGGTAAGGAGAGATGTCCAGGCTGAAGCCTAGGTCAGAGGTCAGGGCTGGAGAGCCTCCAAGAGCACGGAGAAGCAGCACCTTCAGGTTCCAGGATCAGGCTGTGCCACCTGGGGGCGAGTTCCTCAGCTTCTCAAGGTGTCTAGTCCTTCCCCCAAAATGAGAAACACCACCCGCCGGGCGATGGTGGCACACGCCTTTAATCCCAACACTTGATAGGCAGAGGCAGGAGAATTTCTGTGAGTCTGAGGTCAGCCTGGTCTACAGAACAAGTTCCAGGACAGCCAGGGCTACAAGGAGAAACCCTGTCTTGAAAAACAAACAACAAAAAAGAAGTCTTGTGGCTTCCCTTCCCAGAGCTTCTAAGGGCTGAGTGACGAAACACTGAGTGACAGACAGCTCTTAGAGACTCTGCAAACTCCACCATGCCAGCATGGGCTGGGTGATGTTCTAAATCCTGGTAATGGGCCCTACCAACTCTTGCCTTCCCAGCCCTGTATAGAGCCAGAGCCCCGGGCAAGTGGTATCCCACCCAGCACAGGTGTGGGAGGGAGCAAGGGGGTCAGGGTGGGCCTTGTGGGGGCACCAAGACATGGGTGACAGCTGACGACTCTTCCGGGGGTGAGATAGTGGGCATCTGGGCATTGGGATCATGTGCTGGGAAGAGCTTCCTATTGGTTCTACCTGTGCTGGGCTGGGATAGCACTGTGCAGAAGGCACAATGGAAGGAGGCGGAGGCTGAGGTTCAGAGAAGGGGTGCCTAAGCTGGTAGGAGATGGGGAGGAAAGGGATTTGAAGGAAGAGAGGAACCAGACCATCCTACTCAGCCAACCACCCAGCACCCTCCTCTCTGAGACACCCCCCCGGGCATCAGTTTCCTTATCTGTGAAATGGAAAGGTACCCCTTGAGTTACAGGCCTTCAAAGATTCCATTGAATGGCCTGGATCTCCAAAGGGTCCAAATGGTGCCTAGCATCTCTGATAAAGCCTCCCCAACTCACAGAGGCCTGGAGCTGGTTTTGCCCCTGCAGCCACTAGGCCTTTTGTGTAGAAGACCAGTTTATGAGGAAAACCCCCCCAAAACTCTGTCTAGTGAAGGGCAGAAGTCCTTCTGGGAGAGTGACTTAGAAGGTGGCCTACAAGGTTTCTCAGTTGGGCTTGAGACCTCTGGGAAGGACAGAGCCAGTTTGGGGAGGGCCTTAGGCTGGGGAGGCTCTGTCTGAGGTTGGAGGCACTGATAAGGCCCAACAATGGAAACGAGGAAGCTGGAAGGGCCAGAGAACTGAGCAGGACCTACACAGACACACTGAGGGCTGGTTAGAGAACACAATAAAACATCAAAATCCCGGGGCCTGGAGAGATGGCTCAATGGTTGGGAACATTGACTTACTCTAGCAGCGAACCTGAGTGTGGTTCCCAGCACTCTCGTGGCAGCTCACAACCATCTGCAACTCCAGGCCCAGAGGATCTTACACCCTTGTTGGCCTCCTTGAGCACTGGGCACACACATGGTGCCCATGCAAGCAAAACACCCATTCACATAAAACAAATTAATTGATAAAAAATTTTTAATTATAATTCTTACTGGGTGTGGTGGCATAGATCTGTAATCCCAGCACTTCAGGGGCAGAATTACTGCAAATCCAAGGCCAGTCTGATCCACGTAGAGAATTCCAGATCAGCTAGGGCTTCATAGTGAGACCCTGGCTCAATAAATAAATAAGTAAACGAACAAACGCACGGGTGGCAGCTGGGCTGCCCACTCAGAGCCCAAGTGCTGCCAACCAACCATGTGTAAGGACCTGGGTTCCATCTCCAGTATTGAAGAATAAAAACACAAGACTCTGTACCCACAGAGGGAGAGCCCATCCCCATCTCCCCCCAACCTCCCATCCCCACCTCCATCTCCCACCAACCACCTGCAGCCCCNCCCCTACCCCCATCTTTCATCCCCCATCTCCCACCCCGCAAGCTCAGAGTCAAGCTAGAAGGAAGGTTCTCCTGAGGACCACTGTGCAGATGGGTAAACTGAGGCTCTGAGAGACCGGGGCTGGAATCTAAATGGAGTTCTGTATCAGGAAGTGGCAGGGAGAGCAAAAGAGAAAGGGTCTGCTGGGCCGCTGCCTGGGTCAGGTTCCTCTTGCGACCTGGAGTTTTATAGACATTCTGGCCTTTGCTGGTCAGGGCGGGTCAGGACTGAGCCAGGCACAGGGTTGTCCTAGAGGGCTTGGGTGGCAATTCAGCTGTGTCAACATGACTGAGGAGGAGGGAGCTATGTCTTTGGGGATAGTCAGGTCCTATTTCTCTACCTTGGGAAGCCTCAGGAAGGCCAGCCTCTCTGTGTCTCCCTAGCCCTAGCTGGAGGACCTGCAGGGCTCCCAGGAAAGCCCTTTTTTGGAGATCCTGTCTTCTAGTGCTATGTTCAAAACTTACCAGGGGCCGGGCAGTGGTATGCACACCTTTAATCCCAGCACTTGGGACGCAGAGGCAGGTGGATCTCTGTGAGTTCGGGGCCAGCCTGGTCTACAAGAGGTAGTTCCAGGACAGGCTCCAAAGTTACAGAGAAACCCTGCCTCGAATAACCAAAACAACAACAACAACAACAACAAACAAAAAAACCCACATTTTTCAAAGGAAACTCCCAAGTGCTGGGATTAAAGGCATTTTTATTGTTTACTCTGGCAGGGCAGGGCCTAGTAAATCTGGTTAGTTTCAGGGACTTCCTGAAGCTATTTTGAGTTGTTCGCTGTTTAAAGAGCTTCCATCCAGTTTCAATCTCTGCAGAAGCAGCTTGGCAACGTCTGGGACTACCTGTGCTGAGTTAGACTCCATTACACATTCTGGGCTGCAGGGAGGTTCAGGTAGATCATTCACCAATTCTGGCACCTATGCGTGTGCCCCCACTCCCACCCCCACCAGTGAGGGACTTCACCGGGCACTTTGGAAGGTTGCCGTGCTGGGGGAGGATAGCCAGTGGAGAGGAGATAGAAGCAGAAGCCAGGAAGCCATGGATTCAGAGCCTCAGCAATGCCCCAGCTGGGGTACAGCCTGTGAACTGGAGCCCACATTGGCTGCCTTCTCCTTTTGAAGTCTTTTTCCTCCCTAGTGTATGGTGGTTTTTGCACCAGGCAGTGTCTTCAGAGGCCAGGGGAGGGCATAAGATTCCCTGGGACTTAAGTTACTGACTACTGCGAACTTCCATGTAGGTGCTGGGACCCAAGCCTGAGCGCTCTCTGTAAGAGCAGCCAGTGCTCTTAACTTTGAGCCATCTATTCAGCCCGGAAGTTCATTCTCAACTGTCGGAGCCTCTCCTTCTTTCATTGTCCCTCACTGTCGCCTCTGTGTCCACTGTCCTGTAACTTTGACCCCCAGTGGGGCCCAGGGGCCCTCTGACCACCTATACCTCCCACCTCTTCCTCCTGTGCCCCAGCCAGGGGTGATGCCCCCAAGGGTGATGTCCCCCAGGGGTGATGCTGCAGATAAACAGGAAACACCTTTCTGAGTAAGAGACTCAAGACACTCAGAGATTCAGAGTCTTTGAACTAAGAAGGGCGATGGACTGGGGACATAGCCCAACTGGCAGAATGATTATGTAGCATTGCAGAAGGTTCTGGGTTCAATCCCCAACCCTGTACATTCCAGACCTGGGGTCGCACACCCGCACACCCGCAGCCCCAGCGCTTAGGAGGTGGAGGCTGAAAGATCAAAAGTTCAAGGTCATATTTGACAATATGCAATTTGGGTCTAGCCCGGGATACTCGTGATCCTAGCTCAAAACTAACTAACGAAATAATAATCAGGCTCTTGAGATGGCTTGACCGGTAAAGGTGCTGGAACAAGCTAAGGCAGAAGAAGAGAACAGACCCCACAAAGTGGCCCTCTGACCTCCACACCAGTGTCATGGCATGTGCCCTGCTCCCATCATACACTGATGGTAATTAAGAGAGTTGGTGGCGGCCAAGTGAGTTACCATCCTTGGTCTCAGCTCTTGAACGTGAAGGACCTCCCATGCTCTTATGCTCAGGGAAAGTTTGCAACTTCTGTTATTGGATGTCTCTCACCCCCTCACTTCTCAGGGGAGACAACCAAGCCCAGAGAAGGCGTGGCCCTGTCCAAGGTCACACAGCAGTCCTCTTCTGTCAGACACCGCTGGGCTGGCGCCACCCCAGGGTGGGTCCCTCGGGGCAGCCTCCATTGCGCGCTCTCCAAGCAGGAAACCGCTGCGCTCAGCAACCTGGGCAGCAGAGATGGGGAACGAGTTTGGCTACTTGACTGGCAGGCCCTGAAGGCTGAGCCAGGCCTGAATCTGGAAAACAACCTGTTGGAGCGGACTTGGGCTTGGGCGGAGGCCTCCAGGCTCGGAGAAAGGCGTGGCGGAGGGCGGCCTTTCCCCAGACAAAGCTGGGAGGCTTACTGTATGCCTGAGCTGCAGGGCTCTGGGGAGAAGCTGGGAACGTGGGTGGGCAATGAAGTCAGTGGGCGCACGTAACCCTGGGGTGACCCCTGTAGGATCCTGATTTTCATAAGTCCTGGTTTGTGGGGAGGAAGGAAGGCAAAGCTACGCCTGTGGGTTGCTGGGTTCCTTGGTGATTTTGGGGATCCTGGTCCAAAGCACAGGGGCCGAGTGTCGGTAAGGTTTCCTTGCTGTAGAACTCAGAGCAAGGTGGAGGTCCTCTAGGGTCTCGTTGCCCTTGTCGGCCTTACCACTGTTCTCTGGCTGACTCACAGCCAGGAAACCATCTTTGAAAAGGCCCGGAAGGGGGCTGGAGAGATGGCTCAGCAGTTCAGAGCACTGGGGCTGCTCTTCCAGAGGACCCAGGTTCAATTCCCAGCACCCATATGGCAGCTCACAACCATCTGAAACTCCAGTTCCAGGGGATCTGACACCCTCACACAGACAGACATACAGGCAGAACACCAATGCTAAAAAATAAAAATAAATAAATTTATTAATAAATAAAAAAAAGAAAGTCAGGGACCACAGAGAAAGCATAGAACGCCAGAACTACCAGGGGGCAAAAGGACCATTGATGGTCCATCACGGGGGAAGGTGACAGGGAAGGGGAAGCCTAGAGGCCAGTTGCAGGAGGGGAGACTCAGGTAAGGAAAGAGATCCTATTTAGGCATCGGCATGGGACCAGGGAAAGACGAAGCCGGTTTGAGACATGTAAGTGCGGGCACTGAGGGGCCTTGTTTGGGCTCCCTAGGCTTCCCTCCTGCAGCTGTGGAGCTAAGTACACCTTGTCCCTGATGATGTGCCAATGGCCACCTGTTGATTATGCGCAAAGACAAGGGGAGGGTGGAACTGGGTCAGAACCTAGGAGACCTCCCACCTCTTTCCCTGAACACACCCCAGCACCGACTGCCCCGGCAAAGGGTACCCTGAACCTGGCACAGGGCACAGCTATAAGGCTGCAGCCACAGTCTGTAACCGTGCACTGGGATGACACCGGCACCGACATCTCCTGCTTCACCTGGGTCTCCCTTGGCTCCCCAGTTTCTTCTCTAAAATAGGTCCTGTGGGCGCTGCCTCAAGGGACTAAGGGCAGGAATTAGCGAGTCTGGTGCAAGGGCGTGGCGTATCATAACTTCATCTGACAGCCAGCAGATACTGCTCACTCTGAGCAAGGGGCAGATGCACCCTTCTCATGCAGAAGGAGGAAATTGAGGAGTTGATTCTCAACCTGTGGGTCGCGACCCCTTTGGGGGTTGACTCACCCTGACACAGGGTGGCATACGAGACAGCATGCATATCATATATTTGCATTTCAATTCATAACAAAATTGCAGTTTTGAAGTAGAAGTAAAATAGCTTTATGGTTAGGGGTCACCAGGACATGAGGAACTGTATTAGGAAGGTTGAGAACCGCTGGGTTAAAGGGACTCAGGATCATCCTGTGATTTTTAGTCCCAAGACTGGTATCTTAATTAGGGTTACTATTGCTGTGATGAAATGTCATGACAAAAGCAACCCGGGGGGTGTCAATTTATTTTACTCACCCTTCATCATCAAAAGCAAGGAGGGCAGAAACTCAATCAGGACAGGAGCCTGGCAGCAGGAGCTGATGCAGAGGCCATGAGGGATGCTGTTTACTGGTTTGCTCTCCATGGCTTGCTCAGCCTGCTTTCTTGTAGAACCCAGGACCACAAGCTCAGGGATGGCACCACCCACAATGGACCAGGCCCTCCCCCATCAATCACTAGTAAAAAAGGCTCTCCAGTCAGATCTTATGGAGGCATTTTGAGGTTTGTTCCTTCCTCTCAGATACCTCTAGCTTGTGTCGAGGTCACATGAAACTAGCCAGCACACCTGGATTCTCTGCACTGTAGGAATGGGCAGGTGGGTAGAAACAGGATATGGCCGCCTCTGGGCTTGAGCTCACTCTTCCCATCTCTTCTGGCCTCGCTCCCCATCTGACCCTCACCAGAGGGAGACAGGGTTTCTCTGCGGCTTTGGAGCCTGTCCTGGAACTCACTCTGTGGACCAGGCTGGCCTCGAAGTGCTGGGATTAAAGGCGTGCACCACCACCGCCTGGCTCAGCTGACACTCTTGATCCCAGCAACCATCCTAGGTATCCCTCTAGGGTCTAACCTGGTCCTTCCTGCCCAGTGATACTCCACTTTGCCCCACTGATGCTTGGATGAAAGTCTACCAACCCCTCTTCTATATGCCTCACACGCCAGGGGTGTCGTGGCTCTGCCACCCTGCCCTCATGGGAACTGTAGCACCTCCCTCCTATATCCAGTGGGTCTTCAGTGGACCCACTCAGTTCCCCTCTGGTGTCTATGCACAGCAAAGCAGTGCCTTGACTTCCAGCTGGAACCCGGCAGAAGGCAGCCAGCCTGTCTTGGCACACCTGGCCAGGTGAGAAGGCAATGAAGCCAGGAGCCAGCTCATCGCTTAGGTGTAAACAGCAGGGAAGTGGGAAGTTGGCAGCTGCCTCCTCAGGCCCTTTCCCCAGCCCCCTCCCTGGAGCCCCACCCTGGGGACAGAGGGTGTCCCAACTTGTTGGAGAAGTTTCCATCCCACACCTGTACCCACCCTGGGCGTGAGGGGGAGGGGTCGTGGACAAGGTCTTCAGATTGTCTTTGTATTCTAGACCTCCAGTTGGCCTGTGCTTGGGTGACCCCCATCACCCTCAGACCTAGAAGCCTTGGGCCACTTGTTCTAGGTCCCACCTCTAGACAGAACTGGGGCATTATGGGAGCCGGAGCATGCCCCGAAGGGGCCTCTAGTTCCTAGTTCCCAGCATCTGAGAGATCTGGAAGGAAAAAGAAAATAAGATTACAAAGCATTTGACCCAGCTCTCTGGTCCCTCCGTTTAGAAATGGGGAGACTGAGGCTGAGGAGACTAAGAACTTGCCTGTCATTGCCTGTCTCAGAGTATACTTTGTTTTGGGTTTCAAGGTTGTTTGTTTCTTTGTTGAGACAGGGTCTCTCTATGTAGTTCTGGCTGTCCTGGAATTTGCTATGTAGACCAGGCTGGTCTTGAACTCACAAAGATCCGCCTGTCTCTGTCTCAAATGCTGGGATTAAAGGTGTGCGCCAATATGCCTGGCTTATATTTTGTTTTTTGTTGGTTTGTTTTTGTTTTTAATTATTTATTTTTATTTTATGGGCATTGGTGCTTGTCTGTATGCATGTCTGTAATGAGGGTATCAGATCCCCCTGGAAATGAAGTTATAGACTGAGCCGCCGTGTGGGTGCTGGGAAATGAGCCTCTGGACGAGCAACCAGTGCTCTCAACCTCTGATCCATCTCTCCAGCCCCATATACTTTGTTTTTTAGGAAAGACTTTTTAGTGTATGTGTGTGTTGCCACATTTGTGCACAGGAGCCAGTGGAGATTAGGTCCTTGAAGCTGGTGTTATAGATGGCTGTGAGCCTCCTGAAGGGAGGTCTGGGAACCAAGCTTCGGTCAAGTGCCAAGCCATCTCTCTAACCCCAGTCAAGGTAAAGGCTCAGAGAGGGCCACTGACCTGGCCAAGACCACACAGCCAGGAAGGAGCTCAAATGGGAAATGAGCCAGGCCAGTTTGAACCCTGAATCCAGACCCACCTACTGAGGCTAGAGCGAGGCACGCACAAAGCACACGCACCCACCCTCCTGCCAGAGTGCCGCCCACACACGTCCACACCTACCCATTCAGGGGCACACTGAGTACCCAGCCTGCCCACATCATGCAGTCCCATTGTCATAGGTGCTCCCTCTGCCATCTCCAGGAGATGCACAAACTTCCTTCTATGTCTTCATGCCACCACCCCCTCCTCCACACCTGCTGAAGGCAGGACAGTACATGCCCTCCTCCACCCCCGACAGCCTGTACCCTCTCTGCCTCTCTGGGCCCCAGCAGCTCCCTGGGATGTTTTGGAGAAGACTGAAGAACCACAAGACATCGGTTCTGCAGGGCCTCCTGGCATGCAGGGGTGGGGCGCAGGCCAGAAACAGTAGCCTCCCCTCTGAGCCTGGGCGGTGTCAGTTACTGGCTCCTTGCAGGGCAATTTCAAGTTATGGGGCCCGCTCCCTGGTATGTCTCCTGGCAGTCTTTGGGGAGTTAAGGGAAAGTGTAGGTCACTTGCCTCTCTATTAATAAGAGATCTATGGTGGCACAGTTCCACACCTGACATGCAATGTTTATTCACAGCACCCAGGACCCCAGCTCCCAGTCTGTGCAGCCCAGGCCTGCATGGGGAACCATTGGAGTCTCAGGTCCCTAGACCAGGACCAGGAGGAGCAAGACTTGTTCTCCTGAGTTCCCTCCCGCTTGCCTCTCTACTAAGAAGAGGTCTATGATGGCAGACAGTTCCACACCTGACATGCAGTGTTTGGTCACAGAAATGCTGGGCAATGCTGGGCTCTCATGTATCTCAGGTACCAACATTGTTCCCATTTTCCAGAGAGATAAACTAAGCGCTGAGAATTAAGGGGCTGGCCTGAGGCATGCAAGTCTTGGCATAAACTGAGTGTTATTTTGATATTTGTTGAAAAAATGAAGCTGCAAGGAATGGTGGGGTGCAAGCCTTCCAAGGACAAACCTTGGGATTTGAACTCAGGACCACACTTCCTTTGTAACCACGGAGCAAGCCTGCCTACCTGCCTGGAACCGGCCCTTCCCCAGAACCTGGGTAAGGCTGCTGGCTTTCCTTTCAAATGGAAAAAGCCAGAAGGGTCCCCTGAGTGGGAGCCATCGCTGCCAACAGAAGTATTGTTGTAGATTGCCAAGTCATACAAAACCACTGTAGGGCCATAACGCACCAAGACAAAACCAAGACAGCGCCATGTCATTGTGAACACAAGTGAAAAAAGGAAGGCATTGTAAACCTCGGGAGGACCCAGTATCCTCTCTCCTGGCCGGATGAGTGACAGCGGCTTTAGATTTGCTTCCTGTCTCTTCCTTTTAGATCAAAATCTCTAAGATCCTCTTCACAATCACCTCCGGTCTGTGGCGACACCTGACCCAGAGCAAAGCCACACTTCCTAACACCCCCAAAAGCACCCAGCACAAACCAAGGTCGCCTCAGACCTTTCAAAGACCCTCCCCCGTACTCCGACACCCCACGTTTTTCAGGTATGCGTACCCCGAGCTCCAAGCAGCGGTAAAGCCTGCTGCGTCCTGTGGCTGGAGGTCTTGGACACAGTAGTCCTCATGACAAAACAAGGCCTGTTTTGTTCAACCTATTTTGTTGATGTTTTTGGAGCTGGGAGCCAGAGAAGAGTCAGTCTCCCGTGAAGCGTGAAGAGCTGGAGAGGAGCCTTAATCTCTGCTGCTGCCAGGGGGCCTGTTTCCAGGACCTCAGGTAGAAGGCTGGCCCCACAGCACTTGCCCGTCCCTGGCCACCAAAGACCAACTGTGAGATGTGACACCCTTGCCAGTCCCCATGGCGGGTCCCCATCCCCTGCAGGCATCCAATACCTGTCAGGCCATAGGCAGAGAGGGAGCACAAGCTTGGGGTTGGGAGTCAGGAGACTTGGTTGTTTTGAGGCTACCTCTCTTTGTTTTACGATCTGCACCTTTGCTGGGGCAGTGGTGGCACACGCCTTTAATCCCAGCACTCAGGAGGAAGAGGCAGGTGGATCTC
>LOEQ01001783.1:259692-283188 GCA_001685075.1 Bramus lutescens
TTTGGAAGAGCAGGCAATGAATGCTCTTAACCACTGAGCCATCTCTCCAGCCCCGGGTCTTGAATTTGTGATCCCCCTGCCTCGACTTCCCTTTCTTCATCTGGCTTGAGATAACTTGTTGGCCAGGTGAAAGACTATAAATACTTTTTGCTCAAGATTATTGGGCTTGAGTGCCTTCACTTGGGTCCTGGTTGCTCTCCTCTCCTGGAGTCCCCTCTTTGTGTCTTATGATCCATTTGTGTTCTCTTCTGCCTGCTGAGTGTCACTGATTGATTCAAGCTAGACTGATAGGCGCACCCTGGGTGTTCAAATAAAATTAGAGGTGGTGTCATAGTAGCTTGATTAGTCCTCCAAAGCCTGCCCACTTGGGAGTTTCCTTGGGAGAAGTGGCAAGGTGTCTTCATGAGGAAGAATGGTTGGTTCCCTGTTTCTTCGGCGTGTGGCCTCAGAAACGGTGCCAGGTCTGGTTCTGGGGCAGCTGCTTCCTGCCTTTCTCTCAGCTTCACCCTGGTTTGTAAAACCTGATTGCTGGATTTGACCCGGGGTCGGTGAAGACTGGGGTGAGAGCTGTGCTCCCAGTGGGTGTTACAGTCACTGCCCTCCCTCCAGTCCCTGGCAGCACAGCCTTAGGGCTCCCAGGTCCTAAGCCTGCTCAGGGGTCTCTCTGGCTTGCGGTCTCTGAGGACTAATATTCTGTTTCTTCTCTAGAAGACTTGTTGCTCAGTGCTGTGTGAAAACCAAACTGGTAAAACAATTAAAATAAAAAATAAATAAAGCCTCACGGAGTGGAGTACTGTAGACTTTGCCCTGTTTTATTTGCCGTGCACAAATTCCCTCCCACACTGAGACTGATGAAGTGTCCAAAGTCAAACATTCCATTGTGCCAGGGCTGCAGTTTTCACTTTCTGAGGCTCTCTCTGCTGGGGTCCTTTTAAATCCCTGGGTCTGGTTTCTGCTGAAGAACTATTTCCTTTTGTAGCCTGCCTAACTGACCATGAAGTCATCCTGCCCTTCTTGGGAAACCTGGACTTGTTTAAACCTGGCCTGCCTGGGTATAAAAACTGGTTGACTCCATCACTAGTTGTGTGTCATTTGTCAGGTCACCACTTGAGGGTGCACAAGGCTGGTTACACCCCATGGTTGTGGCAGGGATTGGAGATGGTGACCTGGGAAGTTGCCACGTTAGAGGATGCAGATCTTGCTATCCCACCAAGGGCTACATACACACAAGTCAGTGGAGGGTACAAGTCTCACTCTTGCCTAGCCTGTGTTCTGCGTCTGAACTGCACCCCAGCCAACCTTAGCCCCAGTTTGAATGTGTGTAATCACCTCCTTGGACACTGATAAGCCCAGCTGAGATCCTGGCTTTAGTCATGCTGGAACTGTGGTTGTGACATAACTCTCAGAATAGGTTCTTTTCCATCTGTAGAGTTGAGACAGGTCTAAAATTGCTCCATCAAGACTATTAACAAACTGGTGTGTTGGGCATTGTGTTAGGTAGGCTCTTGGGCCAAGTGTGGTGCATGAAGGGTCTGCTCTCAAAGCTCTGCTGGGTGAGACAGCTGGCATATGCTTCATAAACACTCAGCAGAGGCACAGAGAGTAGTGATGACTGGGCAGAGTGCAGTATGAACCTGGGGTTGAGAGGCCAAAGGTGAGAGAACTGTGAGGTGTCTGCACCTGTAACTCGAGTTTTGGGAGGCTGGGGCAGGAGTGCTCTCAGTTCCAGGGTCAGGTGGGTCTCTTAAGTTTGAGGCCTTAGTCTACATAGTGAGTTCCAGCCAAGACTATGCAGAAAGACCCTGTCTCAAAAAATAAAAACCATACCCAAAATTACCAGAACAGAGTAAAAAATATTTCAGTGCACAAATAGCTATGCAAACCTGCCAGGGCATTTCAGTAGGGAACACTGAGTGTGTGTGCCTTGGGGATGGATTGGAATTGTTTTTGCCTGCTGAACAGTGGAGGCCAGTATGGTGGCTAGATGGGGAGGGAAGGTGGCCCATGAGGTTGGAGTGGCTAGGAGCCAGGTTTGGTGGAAATAGTAGATGGTATTGCCATACAGTAGGAAACCATGGTCGGTTTTAAGTCTGACTCTGGCTGCTATGGGAAATACAGATGGAATGGGCAAGAACCAGGGGATATTGGTGATTTGGACTGTCATTGGGAAGAAAGTTTAGTATGTAATTTGAAAACAGAACTGATCCTGAGCTGTTTAAGTGGCCTGTGAATTAGCATCTTTGGCCTGAGCTGCTGTGATGGTAGATGAAGCAGGCTGGGGTGGTCCCACAGTCATGGGTTGTTACTTCTTAAAGTCTGAGTGGATCTGACACTAAATATATATCAATGTTCGTAAAACTGTGAACCTACACAAGGTTTGGACAGTATAGTCAGGTGTGGTGGTACATTTCTGTAATCCCAGCACTTGGGAGGCCGAGGCAGAGGATTACTGTGAGTTTGAAATAGGGCCTAAGCAAGGCCCTATCTCCAAGGAAACCAACCCAGGACCAATGGAATGGCTCAGTGAGTTGAGGCACTTTCTGCCTGCCACACCTTGCAAATTGAGTTTGGTCCCCAGGACACAAATGGTAGAAATTGAAAACCTCCAAGTGTATAAGATAAATAAGCATAGAAAGAAAGGGAGACTGGAGAGATGGCTTAGTGGTTGAAGCGCTGGCTGTTCTTCCAGAGGACCTGGGTTCAATTTCTAGCACCCACATGGCAGCTCACAACTGTCTATAATTCCAGTTCCAAGGGATCTGAAGCCTTCATACCAATCACATAAAATAAAGTTTAAATAAGTTATTTAAAAAGAAAAAAGAAAGGCTGAACATAGAAATGGGCCTCTAATCCACACCTGGGAGGCAGATACAGGTGGATCTCTGAGTTTGAGGCCAGCCTGGTCTATATATGAGTTCCAAGACAGCCAAAGCTACATAGTGAGACTTGTCTTGAAACAAACAGTAAATAAAGGAAACCAACCCTTTGTACTGAGACTGTGTCTTATTCTGATCATAAAACCATGTCCAGAGGAAGGTGCCACGTGAGCCACAAAGTGCTTGCTTCCTTCTTCTTCTTTCAGTATTTTGAGATAGAGTCTCTATTATATACCTTTAGCTGTCCTGGAACTTACTAAGTAGACAGGCTATCATTAAACTCACAGGAATGCACCTGCCTTGCTTCCTGAGCGCTGGAATTAAAGGTGTGTGCTACCTTACCTGGCATGTTTTATTTTATTTTAAGATAGGCTCATCATATAGCCCTGGCTGACCTACATCTTACAGAGCTCCATCTACCACAAACAGGCTAATGTTTTAAATTTTACTCAATGTATCAGAGTGGTATTATTCCTTCATGCACTCCATATTAAAGATTTTTAAATATGGAACTAGAGTGATGGCCCAGTGGTTAAGAACTCTTGTTGCTTTTGCATAGGACCTGGGTTCTATTCCCAGCATCTATATGGTGGCTCACAACACCCTGTAACTCCAGTTCCAGGGGATCTGATGCTGTCTCCTGGCCTCCACAGTCAGCAAGCACACAGATGGTAGAGCATACATACTCACACATAAAATACAATAAATAAAATTAATTTTTTAATCATTAAAAGATTATAACTGCTATTTTGCACTCTAAAGTGAAAGGGAACTCTGGTGTACACTTGGCACTTGCAGCTTGAGATGCACAACTAGAGCTAGTGTGGGCGTAAAGGGTGTCCTGAGGGTCTCCAGTGTCTCTCAGTGCAGACACCCTGAGCGCTGAGTGCTTGGCGGGAAGGAGGTTTCAAGGAACCTTTCCCTGACAGGTAATACCAACCTGTCCAGAGGCGCCACCCTTTGGGAAGTGTCTTCTTTTCTTTCTTTCCTGCTATTAATCTTTTCATCCTCCTTTCCCCTGCCTCCACCCCCCCCCTTCCTTTTATCTGTTTCATGCTTCCTGAATTTACAGCAGTATGGCTGGCTCTCTGTGCTCTGGTCTTGCCACAATACTGCTCACACAGCACACAGCTTCTGTGGCCTGCTCACCTCTGGGCCCCCAGGCTGAGGACATCTAGCAAACCATGCTCTCCAACTCTCTCCCCTCATTTGAGAAGGAGAAGCAGAATGGACATGAAGACCCTGACTGACAAAGCCTAGGCTTCCTCAGAGGGAGTCAGAGCCAGATCCTGTGCCCTGTGGTGACCCACTTAATTAAAGTGGAATGTTTTACCTCTCTGTGGGAGTAACAAAGAGAGGGGGTGTTTCGTGGGAAGTGGAACAAAAAACAGGCTTACCCAAATCTGTACTGTGAGCGCCCATCGCCTCAGCGTCTCAGAGAACATCTCTCTCAACCCCTCAAGTTTTTGGCTTTTTGTTGTGAACTTTAATTTAGCCTGTACATAGTTGGATTTTTTTTCAGGTTTGCTTTTATAATTTTTTAAAGGCATGAGAAGCACATATACTAGTGTTTATAATAATTTATACTATCTTGGACATTTGCTTAATTTTTGAACCTGAATTTTGGTACTTCCCCAAGGATGGGGGGGTTTCCAGTAGTAGAATGAGCAGGGACAGCTAGCCCAGTCAATCCGAGCCAGTGTTTCTGCTCCTGGCTGACACGTAAAACTGCAGGACTGTAGCACAGGCACAGAAATGGGCTCTGTGGGTGTTTAGAGAGCTCTGTGGGCTGCACATCTGTACTAGAGATGGCCCTTTAAAGGTGCAGGACCTTCTGACTGTTCTGTCGTAGAGCAGACTTGCTGTTACAGAATGGCTCTCCTTATGAAGTTGTTGGAACAGTCTCACCTGTAGCCCATGCTGGCCTCAGTTTCAAAGTAATCCTCCTGCCCTAGGCTCTCAAAAGCTGGGAAGACAGCTCTGAGCCACCATACTTGTCTTATTCCTTTGCTTTGTCCCTAAGTGAAATCGAGACCCTCAGGAAGAGACAGGATCCTGCCCAGGTTTATGGGAACCATGAGGCACCTTAGCCAGGACCACAACTCTACTGAGTCATGACACTGGCCACCCTGAACCAAGGACATGGCTACCAATGTCTGTTGTGGGCCCAGAAGTAGCTATATAGACCAGACTGGCACACAGAGGTCTTCCTGGCTTGCCTCTGTTTCTCCAGTGCTGGGATTAAAGGTGTGCCAGGTGACGCCGGGCCAGCCCTGTGATGTCTTCTTTGCACTTCTCCTGACACATAGGATTATACTGGCCCTGGTCAGTTTGGAGACTTGCTTGCTGTCCACCCAACTCTGGAACATACTCTCTTTCAGGAAACTCACAGTCAGTGGTCATTCCTTGAGTGTGAGAGAAAAGCCAGAAACTGACAAAGATGGGTAGAAGTTACCTGAGGAAAGTTACTGACTGCTTTGCCAATAAAAGGGGGCATTTTCTAATCTAGAGCCAGAACCTCATTGAAAGCAGCTTGCTACTCTTAAGGGTTAGGTTGGTTGGTTGCAGTAGTCACCAAAGAGGTCATGTTAGCTGTTATGGTGGGATGGGAGGGCTCACCATCTTCTCCCTTGGCTGGATACTGTGACAGGGGTGGGGAGCTGGCAACAGCAGTTTAAGCCCCAGAAAGGACAAGTTACTCCCTCCCACCCTTGTAGAGTTCCTGGGGAGTATTTGGGCTTGTTGTTCTATGGGCATGGCTGGTTTAACTCTGTCCCTGAATGAACTGATGAAACATTTCCTGAGCTTTCCTGTCGAGACAGGACAGCTGCAGTAGTACTGTCTGCTGCTCTTCGCACAGAGGCCCCAAATAGCCCGACTTCTGTCCTCTGCCCTTCCTCCTTCCTCCTTCCTCTCGCCTTCTCACCTTACTGAGTTCTGTCTCATCCACCTTTTAATGTGGTGGTGGGTTTTTTTGGGGGGAGGGGGGTTGGGGATTTGGGTGTAAGTATTTGTTTTTAAGGCTTTTTTTGGGGGGGGTTTCGAGACAGGGTATCGCTGTAACTTTGGAGCCTGTCCTGGAACTAGCACTTGTAGACCAGGCTGGCTCCAAACTCACAGAGATCCGCATGCCTCTGCCTCCCGAGTGCTGGGATTAAAGGCGTGCGCCATCATCGCCCTGCTGGCTTTTGGTTTTTTAAAGATTTTGTCTGCATGTATGTCTGTATACCAGAAGAGAGCATTGGATCCCATGAGACTACAGTTAGAGACGGTTCTGAGCTGTCATGTGGGTGCTGGGAATTGAATCAATGACTTCTGGAAGAGCAGTCAGTGCTCTTAACTTCTGAGCTATCTCTCCAGACCCATTTTTTTCTTCTTTTCGCGGCAGAATTTCTTTGTAGAGCTCTGGCTGTCCTGGAACTTGCTCTGTAGATCAGGCTGGCCTTGAACTCACAGAGATCCTCCTGCCTCTGCTTCCCAAGTGCTGAGATTGAAGGCATGTGCTACCACCACCCAGCTCCAGCCCCATTTTTGAAAGATTTATTTTATTATTTGTATGCATATATTTGTGTCCGAATATGTACACATGCATGCAGGGGCCTACTGAGGCCAAAAGAGAGCTTCAGATCCCCCCGGAGCTAGAGTTACAGGGAGTGAGCCACCTGTTGTGGGTGCTGGAGCTCAGGTCTCCACAAGAGCAGCAAGCACTTTTAACTACCAAGCAAGAAGTCTCTCCAGCCTGCTGTTAATTTTTTGCGATGCAGTCTTGCCATGGAGCCCAGACTGGCTGGGAACTTCCGGCAGTACTTTCTCATTCTCCCAAGTGCTGGAATTACAGGTATGTGCGTGCCATCATGTCTGGCCAACATCTTTGTGTGTGTGTGGTATAAGTCTGGTGACTCACTTGTGCATGCAAATTTGGAGGTCAAGCTGGGAAGTGATGGTGCACACATTTAATCCCAGCACTCAGGAGGCAGAGGCAGGCAGATCTCTGAGTTCGAGGACAGCCTGGTCTACAAATTTGCAGGACGATCAAGGCTACACAGAGAGACCCTGTCTCGGGGTGGGGGAGGGATTGGAGGCTCGAGGTTGACTTTATCAATCTCCCCCTCATTCATACATTCATGTGTGTGTGCGCGCGCGTGTGTGACAGGGTCACTCATTAATCTTAGCTCACCATTTCAGCTAGGCTAGCTAACCAACAAGCGCCATCAATCTCCTAGGACCTGATCACCTCCACCCGCAGGACTGGGGTATAGGCTTGTATTGGTGTGCCCAGCTTTTACTTGGGTACTAGGGATCAGAACTCAGGTCCTCAACTTACCCATTGAGCCATCTCTCCAGCTCATTGTTTTTGTTTTATTTTTTATTTTCTGATTTAGTGTGTCATTCTGTAGCCCAGGTTGACTTGGAACTCACTATGTGATCTAGACTGATGTCTAACTTATGGTGAACCTCCAGCCTCAGCCTTTTCAATTGCTAGTGTCTCAGGCATAAGCCACCATCCCTATCTCTATCCACCTCTGAATGTCACAGGAACAAACCTTCTGGTGTAATTGGCCTTGCCTTTCACACATACCCCTGCCCTTTTTGTCTTCCCTGTTCCCACACAGGTTATAACAGTTTTGTAAAAGTAGGCTGGGACTGGGAAGGCAGTTCAGCGGGTAAAGGCTCCTGCTGCGATGCCTGACCCACATGGTAGAAGGAGAGAACCAGCTCCTGAAAGATAGCCTCTGCCTTTCAGACATGTACCATGACTAGTACATTCACACCGTCAATGTTAAACTTTAAAAATCTATTTATTGAGACAGAGTCTTACTGTATAATGGGTTCTTGGAACTAAAAGTGTGTGCCAACTTGCCAAGCTTATATACACGTGTGTGTGTGTGTGTGTATAGGTATTTTGTCTGTGTATGTGTTTGTACAAATGTGTGCAAGACCAGAAGAAAACATTAGATTTCCTGGGACTTTAGATACAGACAGTTGAGACCTGTCATGGGGGTGCTGGGATTCGAACCTGGGCACTCAGGAAGAGCAATCAGTGTTCTAACAGCAGAATCATCGTCTCTTCAACCTCTCTTCTGGCTTCTGCATGCAGTATACATAGATACATGCAGGCAAAACATGTAAAAAAATATTTTTTCAAATAAGAAAGTAGTCTACTTGAGGCCCTTCCTTGCTCTTCCCCTCCTCCAGAATGAGCTCTTCCCCATTATACCCCTGCTTTCCACCACAGCTTCCTGCCGGAGGCTTTACAGTCCACACACCGAGGGGAAGGGCATCAACAGCAGTGAAGCTGAGCTTTCCTTCCCGTGAGTTCACTTGGAGCTGCTGGTGTCTGCTTTCACTCACCTGGGGGTGTAGACACTCCTTTACCTGCCAGAGGACCTACCTGCTCAAAACACCACCTTTCCTCCCATGGTTCCTCTTTTTCTGGTTTTGGGATTCTTCAGACCAAGAATAGCCTGCCTGTGTTATTGTCATTTTCGTTTTTCTTTTGAGACCAGGTTGCTCTGTGTAGGCTAGAGTCCTTCTGGATTCATTCTGCCTTATGAAGTCTTTTGCTTTATCTGTAAGTGAAGTCGGGACCCCTAAGGAAGAGCCAGAATTCCATCCTGCCTTAGTCTCCTCGCACTGGTATCACAGGCATGGTATCATCGACCATGCCCAATGTTTACATGGTATAGCCCAGTGGAGCTGGGTCCGGTTTAGAAGCTGATCTTTTACATGGAGTTGGACCCACTTAGGAGAGGCACATTGCACTCAGACAATACTCAGCTGCCCATGGAGTATTTATGTCCCCCTTTGCCCCATGGGTCCACTCAGAACAAAGTTGTGGCTTCAGTGTTTATTGTCCTAGCCATGGGATTCAGTAACACCATCAAGACTCTGGGCGTCTTTGTAAAAAATAAAAATAATAATGGTAATTTGATCCTTATTTGAGACTGGAATCTCCAAGCTGATGCTTCCCTGTATGACACAGTAGTGTAGGCCTGTGTGGTTCCTGGAGGAGATTTCTATTTTCCTTGGAGTCTGTCCTGTGGGAGGGTGTAACTGGGCTCAGTTTCTCAGAACAAGCCTGGGAGCAAATACCCAGAGCCGTGTACCTGGTGCTCTCCCCCCCTGCTCGCTGTCCTGAGCACTCTGCCAGTGGCCAGCTCAGCTCCACCAGAGTTGCTTGGCTTAGGGTCTCATTCTGTGTCTGATGGGAGACCTTCCTCAGCTTTTGTAAAGTGACCCTGCCTGCAGGATGGCTGGCATGGCAGTTGTAGTTTTTGCAGTGCCAGTGGTGTGGCTTAGGAAGGTGACAGGATCAAATCTTAAGGTTTTCCCAGTAGTTCATCTCAGTGCCGGGTGTTACTTTCAAGAAACAGTAAGACAGCGTGCCACATTTATTTGCCGGGCATGACTGGCTGGGGACAGAGGCGTATTTACTCAGGTGGGTCTTCATGTCCTCTTGAAGGGCTTCTTTCTGCCCTGCACCATGTGCGGGTCCTGGGAAGATGGTTATTCTGGTAGCCCTAGAGAAGGAAGCACAGACTCAGTGGATCGGGGCAGCTCTCCTCTTCTGTCCTTTGACCTTTGTGGGCATAGGAAAGTGAGAATCCACACAATGAATCTATGAATCGTTTCCCCAGTAAAAATCATGACTTGGAAACTTCTGAAAATACCACAAAACATACCCTGTCTTGTCAACCAAACCTTGGCAGTGGCCTTTCCCTGTCTTTAGCTGGGGCTATTGTTATATTTGTTTTTTAAGATTTATTTACTGTGAATACAGTGTTCTGCCTGAATGGATCCCACCAGAAGAGGGCACCATATCTCATTATAGATGGTTGTAAGCCACCATGTGGTTGCTGGGAATTGAACTCATGACCTCTGGAAGGACAGCCAGTGCTCTTACTTAACCTCTGAACTATTTCTCCAGCCCCAGAATCAATGATTTAGAAGCCTTTTGCTCCAGGTATGTCCCTTCATATATAAAACTTAGCTCCTTCCTTGACTGGAGCAGGTGCTGGGTTTAAATTCTGTTTGAAAGTGTTTAAATTTCACAGATGCGAAAAATATATTAGATGGAGAAGCTGGAATCAGCAGTGGGGAACTTAATAGAGGGCCTGGGACTGGAGAGATGACTCAGAGTTCAAATCCCAGCACTCGAATTAGGCAGCTCATAAACATCTGTAACTCTAGTTGCAAGGAACCTGACGCCTTCTGGACTCCCGGGGTACCGCACAGGCCCACACATACGCTCAGACACACCTGCACGCTCACAAATAAAGAGCTTGCTGTGTAAGACATTGCATTTGCTCTTGAAATGGCACTGCATTAGGGTAAATTCCTAGAATTAATACCATTCTAACAGGAGCTGTGCTTGGTAGAGAATCTGGGTATCTGTCAAGAGTGTTCTGTGTCTTTTCCGTGCATTGACTGTATTTTAGCTGTATTCTGGCCTTTCCAGGTGATGCCTCCCAAGCACAGTATACTGTGTTGCCAAAAATGAATGATAATGTTTGTACTTGAATCTAGCTTCCGATAGTAGAATTTTGTATTGTTTGTAAGAGATACAAATTAGGAAAGATGAGGGCTGGAGAGATGGCTCAGAGGTTAAGAGCACTGGCTGCTCTTCCAGAGGTCCTGAGTTCAATTCCCAACAACAACACGGTGGGTGGCTCACAGCCATCTGTAATGAGATCTGGTGCCCTCTTCTGGCTTGCAAGTATACATGCAAGCAGAACACTGTATATGTAATAAATCTTTAAAAAAAAATTAGGAAAGATGAAAAGAACCTTTTAGAAAACACCATTAAAGAAAGTTGGCTTGATTGTAGGACTCTACCAGTGGATTGAGCACCAGAGTAACTTCAGGACTAACAGCTGTTCAGTTTGCTAAATAATGATTCTCCTCATAGACAATAGTTAGGTAAATCACTGATAGAGCTGGCCAGCTTGAACTGCCTCCTTCCTTATAGAACACAGCAGGTCCCCTCCTGAGGAATTGTCACTGTAGCTGTGGTTTGGAATGTGGCCTTTGAACTCCTTATCCCCTGCCCCACACCCTCAGCCTCTACTTCCTTAGTGCTGGGTTTGTGGGTGAGTGCCAAGACACCGCCTCTCTTATGTCTTAGAAACAGGGTCTCCAGCCTGGGCACCATTGACTTTGGAAGCTGTTCCTCCTCTGGAGGCTGCCTTGTATTGCAGGACACTTAGCAGTACCACAGTCTCTACCCAGTAGCAGCCCCCACCTCATCCACCTGCCATAGTCACAACCAAAAATGTCATGACCTTTGCCAGATGCCTCTTAGGCAGAATCACCTGTGGCTGAGAGCCCTCTCCAGAAAATACTGCTGAGCACATAGTTCCTTCCCTCCAGGAACTGGTCCTCACAGTGAGACACAGAGCCTGCCTTCACTTCACATGCAGGCGTCTGGAATCCCTGGTGCTCAGGCTGAGGTCCTAAATGTGTGGGGTAATGGTCTCATGTGTTCGTCCTTTGTCTACAGTGCTGGCTTTGTGGTCATTAGGTTCTGTGAGAAGTCTTCCCTCTGATTCCCCCTCAGATTCCCTGGGTCCACTTTGGGGACAAACAGCAGGCCTATCTGCTATCCCCTTTCCCTCAGTGCTGGCCACAGATTGCTTGTGTCAGTACAAACTAGATTTTGAGCTGGTGGACACTGGCTGTGAAGGGCTGTAAAAGGGAAGTCAACCCCAGGAGTAGGTGCTCAGTGCACCACGGGGATCAGAAGACTGCAAGGGAGAGGAGGCGCCTGGATTGTGCAGGCTGAATGGGGCTTACAGTGGCTGAGGATGCTGCAGGCAAGTGGGGCAGCTCATTGGGTTCTGGGGACTGATAGCTCAGTCCTGTTCTAGTGCAAAAGAGGAACTGGAGATTAGAGGCAGAGGAGAGGCAGAATTCAGATATGGTCCTTGAGCAGTTGAGTGGGGACAAGACTTGGCTAGGTAAGTGTGGAGAAAATTGGAGTGGTTGGTATGACTCTGAAGGACAATCCAGGAGAGGGGCTGGAGGCCATGCAAAGAACCCAGCCTAATGGTGAGATTCAGAACTGTTGTTGTGTGGTCATGGGGCTAAGGGGAGATGGATCTGTAGAGGGAACCTGGTCCCCAAACCTCAGGTCTAGTAGGAGAACACAGCCATGTCCCTGGCTAGATAGAGGACATTGCCCTTAGCTTGGAAAAATAGAGACTTAAGGTTTTATTTGAGAGAGATTTTTTTCCACTTTTATATACATTTTTTTCCTCTAGGAAATAGACAGACGGTTGGAAAAAAAACTGAAGATCACACAAAAGGAGAGGTAAGGCTGATATCTGGCGTGAAGGCTCATGCTCTCTGCCACTGGAGAGCTGGGCATGCAGTGTTCCCCAGCAGGCTGATAACCTTAGAAGGTTAGGCTCCTGGGCACTAGCTCTTCAATCCCAGTAGGAGACCAGGACCCTGGATTGAGGCTTTGGGATGAGGCTAGGTGGGCTCTGTGTGAGGTCATCTCATTGACAGCAGCAAGGTGACAAGTTGCAAAGTTTGGGTTTAGCTGTGACTGCCCCAGTGATTCTGAGGTGGGGTGAGTTGTTTCTCCCTCTGGACATCGGTATCTTCTATAATGAAGAGTTTGGACAGACGGCTTCTCTGTGGCCTTTCGCATGCAGTTTAGGCTGTTAATGAGGGTGTCTTGGAAGGGAAGATTCTCGGAAATTCTTGCGAGGCCTTTAAGAATTGCTCTCTCCCATCCACCCGTGCAGCATGGAAAGCGGGTTTCAGAGTGGGTACTGGGCTTAGGTAACAGGGACAAGCAACAGAGTAGAACCAGCTATGTTACTCTCCAGGGGATTCTGGGAGGCCCCTGCCCCACACTGGCTTTCCAGACTCCCTGCTGTTGTGATGAGACTGCTGGCTCCTTTCCTTTTCCCAGGAGCTGCTTCCCATGGTCACTATTCCATGCTGCTCCCACCCCTCCGGGACCTTTCCATTCAACTCAGAGCACGTAGCTTCTGCCCTTCCTGACAACCCAGGCTCTGGCAAAGGTCTCAGTGGTTGTGACAGGTCTGGGGTGGCCTGGTGGCTGGTGTGTTCATCTTGCCTTGCTCCAGTTCTCATCTGTGACATCTGTTTCCTCCCTCCCTGTGTTGTTGGCTTCTTTGTGTTTGGGGAATTTCACCTCTGCTTGTGGCCACCTGGCATTGATGTGCACATCCACTAACCTTGGACAATGCTTTTCTTTTGAGCATTTGCCAAGCACTGTTTCTAGGACCAGCCTTCGCCCTAGCCCCGCCGCTGCCCATCAGAACAGAGAGCCCTAGTAAGGGAGATTTCTCTGCTCAAAGGCTCTTGTGTGGAGGTGACTTGCTTGTCTGGTGCAGCCTGCCTCTGAGAGGCACAGGTCACTGGCCAGAAGGCAGAGAGAGTTTGATAAATCCTGTCTTGCTTGTTGCCAGATAGGGTGGCATAGCAGGTGCCTATATATTGTCTTATTTTGAGCACATGCTGTAGGAGACCTGGACGGAGGGGCTCCCAGCTCACTAGCCTCTCATTCTCTGGTCTGTGTAGGGAAGCTGGGGTTTTCATCAAAGTCGTTGAATTTTGGGTGTGGAATGTTTGGTGTCAAGGGCCAAACGGTGCTTGCTGGGCCTGTTGTGCATGTGGAGAGGAAGTACTAGGACACAAGGTGGTGAACTGGCCCCTGCAGAGTTGGATCTGTGGAGCAGGTTCTGTGTCCTGCAGAGCTAGTGGCAAGGTGGCGCTTGAGTGGGCGTGCAGTCGTGGTCCTGGGCCGGTGATGGTGACTAGTTAGTAAGGAGGGTGTGGGCTTGGATGGGCCTTCTGGTCCTTGTGGGGTTTGTGAAGTTCTATTTGCTCTTTGTCAGCAGGAAATCCAAATCTCCTCCCAAAGTACCCATTGTGATTCAAGACGATAGCCTTCCCACGGGGCCCCCTCCACAGATCCGCATCCTCAAGAGGCCCACCAGCAACGGTGTGGTCAGCAGCCCCAACTCCACCAGCAGGCCAGTCCTTCCTGTCAAGTCCCTAGCACAGCGGGAGGCAGAGTACGCAGAGGCCAGGAGACGGATCTTGGGCAGTGCCAGCCCTGAGGAGGAGCAGGAGAAACCCATCCTTGACAGGTGAGTGTGGCTGCCAGCAGTGGCAGGGCAATGGGAGGAACAGGTAGAATGTACCCCACACCAACCTACAGGGTACCTTTATGTAGGTTCTGGGAATCCAACTGAGGTCCTCAGCTTGAGAGGCAAGTACTGTACTAGCGAAGCTCTCTCCAACCCAGGGGTACTGTAGGGTGTTAAGTGTGGTTGGCTGATGGGCCGCCTCCACAGCATACAGGCGCCAGGAAGCAGGCTGCATAGGGAGCAGAGGATGGGCTTTGACTTGGGCTTTGTCAGCTGCACTCTTTACAGCTACTTCATCTGATGTCTGGTCTGAGAAGTAGGGTAATGTTCATACCTGTCTTGCCAGCCAGCCATTGGATACATGCTTACCAGTGAGCAGATAGCCATTAAGGTGCCAAGTTCTGCCCAGGACCCCAGAAAAGCCTGGTGTTGAGGTGCTGGGTCTCCAGCAGACCCATGTGAGTTTTTGCTGAAATTTTAATATTTCATTTATGTCTTTTTATTATTATTTTAGATTTGTATTATGTGTGTTTCTTTCTGATAACATAGCATTTGTTAAAAATGCCTTTGAAACTGGGTGGTGGTGGTGCTTAATCCCAGCACTGGAGAGGCAGAGGCTGGAGGATCTTTGAGTTTGAGGCCAACCTGGTCTACAGAGTGAGTTCCAGATCAGCCAAACTGAGAGAAACTCTGTCTCAAAAAAAAAGAGGCAATCAAAAAAACCCAAAAACCTGCCTTAGGAGACTGAAGACATGGCTTAGTCAGTTTTAGAGTGCTTGCCACACAAGCATTGGGGACCTGAGTGTGGATCCCCAGCACCTACATGAAAGCTGGGCACGGGCTACTGAGGTGGCTCAGCAGGTAAGGGCACAGGGTGCCAAGCCTGGCTGCCTGAGTCCAGTTTCTGAAACCCTCACAGTGGAGAGAGAACCAGCCCCTGCACGGTGTTCTCTGACCTCCATACTCAGGCTTTGGGGTGCACGTGGACACTCGTGTACATGCACACGGTTCAAAATTGTTTTTAAAAAGGAAATTAAAGGTTGAGGAAAATATCAGTTGTCACACAAGTGCACACGGGGGACACTCAAAAGCCTGTTTTTGAGAAAGGGTCTCCTGTAGCTCAGGCTAGCCTTAGACTCACAACTGTATAAAGGATAACCTTGAATGCTGGTCCTTCTGTCTCTACCTCCATACTGCTGGGATTCCAGGCATGTACCACCTCACCTGGTTTACGTAGAACTGGAATCAAACCTAGGACTTCATACATGCTAGGCAAGCACTCTGCTAAGACACAGGTCCAGCCCATACTTTTTGTCTCTTTTGAGACAGTTTTTCCCTGTAGCCTAGGCTGACCTGACAGTCCTCTTTCTCAGCCTCCCTGGAGGTAGGGGTACAAACACACCACACCAGGCAGTTCTTTCTTTTTTCCCCAGTGTTGGGGACTGCATGGTTGGCCTCAAAGTCTGTTAGGCAGGCAGCCTGCCTCCGTGCCTGGCCCTAGTCCTGGGCTTGGACAGTTGATTGAGTTCCTTGTCTATCCCTGTTTGGTGATTTGCTTTTTGGCTTTTTGAAACCAGGTTCTCACACATGCTAGAGTAGAATTCCGTGTAGCCTAGGCAGCATTGCACTCTGGGTGGTCTTCCGACTTCCCTAGCACTGTTACAGGTGTGTGTCACCATGTCCAGTGCTGTTTGTCTTGAAGGAACCTCCATTCTGTTTTCTCCTCTTAGTCTGCACCTGTCTGGAGTGGGGAAAGTCCATTTCCTTCTGTCTTCTCTAGTACTAGGAGTCAGCAGCTAGCCTCGTGGTTTGGAGGGAAGCAGGAGGCAGACAGGTGGGTGCCAGTTCACTCCTGAGTGCACAGCTAGGGGCCCAACGTTGGAGCAGTCTGTGTTAGCTCTGTGGGAGATGTGCTGCCATAGCCACTCCTCCCTCCAGGGGATCAGGTGCACACACTCCCTCTGCTCAGAGATGAGAAGGGGGCAGTGCTGTAACTGCTAGGAGTTAACATAGACCATGGACCATTACCTCCTTCCCATAGGAGCTGCCAAAGTGGAAAATGTCCCTAGTCTGCTTGCCAAAGTAGCAGCCTCGGCAGCTCCAGTTGGCTGTTAACCCCAGCCTCTGCCATGGGTTGATTTTTTTTTTTTTAAGGTTCAGGGACTTCAGGCTGGGAGGGGGCTCATTTGGCATTAGTGCTGTAAGACAAGCATGAGGACCCCAGCCTGAATCCCCAGCACCCACATAAAAACCAAGCAAAGCTACAAGTGGGTGTGGCAGAGGGGTGTGAAGGGGTTAAAAGGATTCCTGGAGCTCATTGGCCAGTCAACCTAGTCAATGAGTTCCAGGTTCAGTGACTTGAATAATAAGATAGAGAGCAGGGGAGGAGGACACCTTACAATATTTGGCCCGACATACACACTTGTTCATACATGTCCCCACACTCAACAAACGACACACACAAAAGAGTTATTTGAGCATTTTTTTTATATCCTCAAGGCCTTCTTCCTCTTATCTTCTTTTAGGCCAACCAGGATCTCCCAACCTGAAGACAGCAGGCAGCCCAGTAATGTGATCAGACAGCCTTTGGGTCCTGATGGGTCACAAGGCTTCAAACAGCGCAGATAAATGCAGGCAAGAAAGGATGCTGCCACCGCTGCTGCCACCATCGCCTCCTGGATTGTCTGCCATGGGTCGCACTGCCGTGGCAGACATCTGGACTTGAGCAGAGGGAACGACCTGACTTACTTGCACTGTGATTCCCCCTTGCTCCGCCCACTGTGACCTTGAACCCCATGCACTGTGACCTCTGCCTCCCCCCTTCCCACTGTGATTGGCATGTTGACAAGGGCTGTCCTTAGTCAATAGAAAGGGAAAGGGTGGGGATTAAGGGAGGATTGGGGGAACCTACCAAGGACTCAGAGTAGAGGGTCAGACAGTGCCACTTGGCCACTTGGGGTAAAGCCAGTGCCAGCAATAACAGTTTATCATGCTCATTAATTTGGGATTTCAAAAGACAAATGAAAACTCCCCCCATCCACCCCAAGTGCATGTCGCCATCACTTAAAAGGAAGTTCCATTGAAAATATCCTTTCCTTTTTTTTCTTCCTATTTTTGTTTGTTTATACAAATATCTGATTTGCAAGAAAAAGTGCATGGAAGGGGTTTTAGCAGTTTAATGATTTTTTAATTGAGAAAGGGTAGTTTGGTAGTCACTTGAGGATGTTTCTAGGAAATTTGCTAGAAACATTAACCAATAGGATTTTGGTGAGCTTAGCTTCTGTATTCCTACTGCTGCCCAGAAAAGGCGGGGCTCTGGAGCCCCCAGTAGATGAGCACTGTGCCTATATTGCCTTCCTCCAGCTAAGTCCCAGCTAAGTTACCTAGAGACAGCTCAGAGAGCCTGGGGGAGGGCGCTAGCCCCACCTCTAGTATTGTGGGAGATGGGGAAAGTGACAGACTTCCCCTTCCCATACCCCTCAGGGTGGCTCCCTACCAGCCAGGCTTGCTGTGTCTAGAGGCGGACAGGACAGGGAGTGTTGGGGAGGAGACCACACTCTGGGCTCAGAATCAGGCAGTGGTGGCACTTGTCCAGTGCTTGCTGTCAGCACAAGCCCAGGGGAGCCTGACTCAGAACTCCAGGCCGTCCCTTCCAGCAAGACTGGAGAGCTTAAGGATATGTGGTGTGCCACATCTGTGATGGCCCTGGCTCAGAAACTGGTCCGTTTCCCCAGTGAAACGAGTACCGCAGGAGTAGAACGGTTGGAGAAGGGTTGGGGAAAGAGAACCTGCATTGCAGAAGCAGATAGATGGTTGACAGGCCTCTCAGGCCTCGACCGCCCTTTCCCTTAGCAGAATGAAGCTGGTATGAAGGCCATTTCTGTCCCCAAGCCTGGAGATTTGCTTTGGCTCCTGACAGGGAGAGGCTTGAGAGGGCAGCTGTGTCCACTGGGTGCTCTCAGGCTTCGCAGTCTTTTCCTGTGCCCTTCGCCTTATCCCTCAGCCAGCCTGACTGCCTCCCCTCTCCTGGCCAGCACACAGGTTTGGGAGTGGGTGGGGTGGGGTGGGATTAGGGCAGCTATGGTGGTTAAAGTGATGAGCTGAGTTTCACAGGATCCTACCACCTTTGGGTCCCCTGGCTTATGCCCCTTATGCCCACAACATCCTCCCTTTGGGAAGAGTCTCTTCCATAGCATGGCCTTCTGCAAGCCAGCTGGAGCAGAGCCTCAGGAGGAGGGCTGGCCACCCCCTTAAATGCAAGAAGGGAGTTGGCTGCTAGCTCATAGACTAGGGCCCACCCACAGGGCCTAGTGGTTTCTGGTTGGAGGACAGACTGTCCTTTCTTTGGAGAAGGGTGCAGAAACCCTGCTTGCCCCACCCCCTCTAGTAGGAGCTAGGGGCAGCTGGTGTCTGCTTATTGAGAGCTTGTAGGAGTGGCTCTCCCATCTCACTCTGGCCAAAGAAGGCCCTGCCCATAGTGTACTTGTGCCTGCCCACCAGCAGTCTTGCATTTGACCTCCTAGATGGAGAGGTGGCTGGCACAACGAGAGAAAGAAGGAAAGAAAGGAAGAAAGGAAAACAGACTAGTGTTGGGGGAGGTGGGAGGGCATGGGAAATCCTTTGGATTGTGTGTGTTTGTGGGTTTATTTTTTCTCTGTGTGTATGTGTGATTTATTAGTTTTGGTTTTTTTGTTTGTGTTTTTTTTTTCATTTTTTTTGTAGTTGTCTATAACTCCATAAGTGCTTTTCTTCTTTTTCTTCCTTTCTGTCTCTAAGTAAGTTGCAGGCTTTGGCTTGGAAATCCCCAGGGGGATGAGGGGCAGGAACCTGAGGCTGCTGCCCCTTTGTTTGCCTTCATGGTACTGTCCCTTCCCCCAGCTCTTCCTGGACCCCATGAGCCAGGCCTCAGCCCTTCCAGCTAACCGCTTCCCATGAGCCACTACTCTGATGTCAGCCTATAACCAAAGGAGCTGGGGGTCCAGGTCTGGTGACCAGCCCTTCTCAGTCCCCTCAGTCAGGGTGCTCCCCACCTGCAGGCAGGAGGCAACACCCTATCTGCTGCCATCAGCCCCTTCCAGAGCCCACCTGTCCTGCCCAGCCCTGTCCTGCCCTGCCATACCCTGCTCTGCCCCATCTTGGGGTGCTCTGCTCAGGGATGGGCTGGCAGGGCTGTATCCAGTCTCCCTGGTGAGCAGAGACTCAAGAAAACCTCTGGGGTCCTGCTTCTGGTCGTATGACCTCAGGGAAGACCCTTGGGCATCTGTACAGAAGGGACTGGGAGGGAGGGCCACACCCTGCAGTCTCGCTCTGCTGGTGTAGCAGGCAGCTCCCCACCCTAACCCCCACCGCGGGCTCCTGAGTTTGCAGATTAAGCATTTTATAAATTGTATTTTAAATACATGTTTTAAACTTGTCAGACATTTGTCCTCTTTTCTGGCTTCCTATCTGGAACTGTGGTTGCTTGTCCAGCCCTGGGGGGGGTTCTGCTCTTGCAGAGGTCGGCTGCCTCCTGAGGCTGAGGGTTTCTGGTGTACTTGGCTTAAGTCCATCACTGTAGGACTCCCAACTCTTGAGTGGGGAGATGGGCGCTGCAGTAGGAAGCCTCACCTCCCGCAGACAGTTTCAATGAGTCCTGCCTAGATTCTGACCTGGGGGCATGCTGGAGCTTTGTAAGTCATGTAGGGTGGTGAGAACTGGGGCTGAGACCAACATCAAGTACAGAGGCTGAGGGTCTTGGTGTTTATTGGCTTACCAGGCCATGAAAGCAAACTCCCAAAGCCAGGCCCTGCCCCACAGCCCAGCTGTCTATAGGCCTTGAACTTCTGGAGCCAGGATTCCAGACGATCAGTGGGTTCGGGCTGGCACCGAGCTAAGCCACTTTGTGCTGTCAGAGCTGTGTTCCCTGGGGAGGAGAGGTGGGCAGAAAGAGAGGGCGTATTTGGCCCTCTTCCCCTAGTCCTGCCAGGTTCATGAGTCATCCCATGTACTCAGGGAGAGGCCGTTTCTAGATGGAGTGTAACCTGAGGGGCTGATCCCAAGCCCTAGGAACTCTGAAGAGAACATCTCAGTTTTCTAAGCTTCCCATAATTCAGCCAAGGAGTTCCCATGCTTGAGAAATAGGGAACACCACCATCCCGAGGACACTAGGGTCACAGCTACTTAATCCTCAGGCTTTTGACAGGCTTTCAGCAAAGGATGCTGTCTTTCCTGCCCTTTCTGTCCATCCATCCTCCCTGGAGTAAAGGGTTTCCCAACATAGTCTCTTAGAAAGAGGCCCCGGTCCTCAGTACCCACCTGCTTCCTTGCTGTCCTGACTGGAAGAAGAGGCCATGGAGATCAGGGCCCAGGCTTGTAGAGACGCACTGAACCAGCACCGAATGGTTATGGGTACCCTGTTTTCGACGGACTGCCTTCTTCTCCAGCCATGGGGCAGAGTGGGATGCAGGGCACCTGGACATAGGGGCTCTGCATATTGGCAGCTGGAATAGGAGGGAAACAAGAATTGGGGGCATGGCCAGCCTGGTGAAACCCTCGATTTGCCACATAATAGAGTGAATTTAGGCGAGCCCTTAATGTCTGAGCCTCTAAGACGGAGAGGGTATTGGTATCCACCGCACAGTAGATGACGATATGTGTACGATGCTGAGGGCTAAGCATAAAGGCTGGCCATAGTGTAAAGAAACTTGCCCAGGAGAATAATCAGGCACACAATTTGGGGGTGAACCTAAGTGCAAACTGCCCTTGCCGGCATACTAGCTGGGGAAGTCACTGAAGTTTCCTTGGTTCCAATTTCTGTCGAGTGGGGAGATTATAGGGCACACCTGCAAAGGACCCTGCAGTGGAACTGACCCTGGTGGGCTCTCACTTGGTAGTTCTTGGGACAGTCTCAGCTCAGTGGGAAGGCGGGAAGGTAAAGTTCAAAGCATGGAGCTGGATGTTGGGTGGTATAGACTAGCCCTCCTTGGTCACAGTTCCCACACAGCTAAATCCTGGGCTTCATCTAGGGGAATCTGCTTGCCAGCCCAGGCTGCTCACAGGCCTCACCGTAGTTTCTGCTGCTTCAGCCGGCTCAGGATCCTGAGGACCCTTTGATCTGGGCCCTCTAAGCTGTCTGCTTGCTGAGAGTTGTAAGGAATTTTCTTCCTTGATCACAGCCCGCCCATAGTCGATTCCATCTCTCGGGTCTTGGGGGTGCCTTCCTTCAGCTTCTGGTAGTAGCTGAGGAGGCAAGGCCTGGTAGCTCAACATGGCTGTGGTTAATTCACCCCTTCCTCCTGACCCCCCGCCCCCCGGTTCTGGCTGGCCAGTTGTGTGGCAGCACCGAAGCCTGGGGAGTCAGGAGGTATAGTCCCCTTATGAAATACAAGGAAATGGTTCTGTCCGCCCTGTCGCTGCATGCCACTTCACATCTGAGCTTCAGATCTCCGCCACACTAAGATGGGGGCCGAATGTGTGTATGCTGTAGGATTGCACATGAGATGAGACCCGTCTCGGCACCAGCCATGTAGAGATTGGTATGTATTATACACGATTTCTGTTACTTATATTTTTGCTTAGATACATTTCTGCTTATAAACCAGCCAAGCAGGGCTGGGAATGTGGCGCAGCTGCTAGAGTCCTTGCCTAGCATGCGGGAAACCTTGGTAAACTGTTAGGCCGAGCATGGTGGCAGGTGCCTGTAATCCTAGCACTCAGGAGCTATATGTGGGAGGCTCAGCAATGCACAGTCATCCTTGGCTACATGGTGAGTTCTAGGCCATCCTGGGATACCTGAAGTCCTTGTCTTGAAACAACAAACCCAGCCACGCAGCGGGCTCCACCTCATCTAAGCTGCTAGCCAGGCTCCCACCCCAAGCTTGCTTGCTTGCTTTTTATTTCTATTTAGAGACAGATCTTCCTATATAGCCTTGGCCACCTCATCTAAGCTGCTAGCCAGGCTCCCACCCCAAGCTTGCTTGCTTGCTTNGGAACTGGCTGTAGCCCAGGCTGGCCTCAAACTCATGGTGATCCTTTGACCTCTTGTCTTCTATGTGCTGACGTGACATGCATGAGCCGCTCATCACTTGCCTTTTACCTTACTGAGTGCCTACTCCAGCAAACAGTGTGTTAACTGTTTTCGCTAGCCTGGACCAAAGGGCTGTCACACACAAGGACGCGGTGCGTGTGTTAGCCTGGCCTCTCACTCCAGCCCCTGCTGCAGCACTCATTTCTGTAGGGACAACTCAAAAGGTCCACCTCAGGCTGCCCCAAGATGCTTTGGACACATGGAACCCAGAGGTGCAAAGAAATTAAAGGGCCAGGAGTTGGAGGCCAGGGTATAATAAAGCATTTCCCTTTCTTCCCAAGACACTGCGCACAGTTCTTCAGATCCAGGGGTTTGCAACTTAGTGACGCGTCCTTGTGTTGCCTCTCCCTCTACCACCCACCCCCTTCCCTTCCTTCTTCCTCTAACACAATATGGCCGCGGTAGACCATATTCAAATGTAAAGATACCACCGTGTGAGGACTGATGGATGCTCTGAGGGAAAGGAAGGGATGGGGTAGTGACCAGGGGTTCTTTGCTCATGGTGGTAAGCAGAGTACCAGATGAGGCGGGTAGCAAACCCAGCAGCCGTCTGGAGGAAGAGCCTTTGAGCCTTCATGACCAAGGAATGGCACAAGCAAAGGCCAGGAGGTGGGAAGGAGGCCAGAGGAGCGGAGCCTGATGGCTGCTGGGTGCTAATGAAGGCTGGGTGCTCTTCAGGCCCTCAGGACTGGATGCTGGCTCTGCCAGGGCCTCCCTATTCCTCATGGAAGGTGAGTAGAGATGATAGAAAGCCAGTTCTGGGCTGGAGAGACAGCTCAGAGGTCCTAAGTTCAATTCCTAACCACCACATAGTGCCTCATAACCATCTGTAATGAGATCTGGTGCCCTCTTCTGGCCTGCAGGGATACATGCAGGCAGAACAACATACATAATAAATTATTTCTATTTAGAGACTGATCTTGGTATATGGCCTTGGCTGGCCTGGTACTGGCTGTTAGCCCAGGCTAGCCTTAAACTCATGGTGATCCTTTGACCTCTTGCCTTCTACATGCTTATACAAAACACTGTATACATAATAACTCTTTTAAAAAGAAAAGAAAAAAGCCAAGTCCACAGTTACTCATAGTCAGAGGTTGAGTCTATCTCTTCTGTGAAACCAAGGCTACCCCAAAAACATACAGGGGAAAAAAGAAGAGTAGAGAGGGTCACTTTGGCTCTGGGACTGAGAAAGCAGACTGGCTGGGTCGGTCAGCTCTAAAGGATATCACTGGCTCCTCCCTCTGCTTCCCTAGGAAACTGGGTACCTGGGCAGCTTTGTCTCCCTGCTCGCTGCTTCTAGTCCAAGAATATCATGAACTGCTGTAAATTGTAGCCAACTGGAGACCTGCTCCTTAACTGACTTGCCCCATAGGTTTCTTTTTTTTATATTTATTTATTTATTTATTATGTATACAATATTCTGTCT
>LOEQ01001783.1:336890-350261 GCA_001685075.1 Bramus lutescens
TATTTCGGGGTATAAGCTAGCCGTGCGGGAGCTGGGCGGGACAAAAAGCAGGCCGGGCCTGAGCTCCCTTATCACTACACCCAGAAAGTTCCCACGTGGTCTCTTTCCTCTCCCCCTGGTGGTCACCCTCAGGGCCACCCGAGAGCGCAGGAATCCCATTAAACCTGGATATTTTTAATTTGGCTTGTTGTGATTTGGCTTGATTGGGATTTTTGTATTGGCAGAGAGCTTGTGTTGGGAAAATTCCTTACAGTTTTTTTTTCTATTTACGTATTTATTCTTTCTTGTAGGTCAGAGTGAATGACCTGGAATTTCCTGTATAGCCCAGGCTAGCCCAAGCTAATCTGCCTGATCCTATAAACCATTATGTGGTTATTTTTTAATGTCTGCCCCCTTGTTAGGATGTAAAATATTTGATATGTATGGGTATTTAGTCTGCATGTATGTTTGTACATGATGTGTATGCCTGGTATCCTCAGAAGCCAGAAGAGGGCATCAAATCTCCTGCAGATGGAGTTACAGACAACTGTGAGTCACCACCTGGGTGCTGGGTATCCAACCTGGGCCCTCTAGAACAGCAAGTGCCCTTAACTGATGAATCATTCCCTCCAGGTCTTCACTCAGGATTTTAAGGTGTAAATGAATGCTATTAAACAGAATTATACTTGAAACAGATTGTTCATCTGTTCACTGAAAATCTAAATTGTACCAGTTGCAGTACTGAGTACACAGAGCAGGGAGCTAAGAGAAAGACAAAGAACATGGCGGCAGCAAGTGCTGCCCCAAGACAAACTGAAACGCAGGGTCATGGAATAAACCAGGAAAGCAGTGATTGTTTTGTCATCTGATGATATTTGAGGATTACATGTTTCTTGTTCCCCTGGTAACCTCTGACCTTGTTGCAATAGGACATATTTCCACACTATCCAGAATGGAGTATAATAAAGGTTTCTTTATTAGGGGGTAAACTCAGAATTGGTAGTGGTCCACAGTCCTCTGTGTGCACTAGGAACCAGAACTGAATCTAGCTACCTAGGGGCCTGTGCATGACTTTTGTCTGCATATATGGTATATGAGACCACACCCAAAGTGGGTCAGTATCTTAAAGGCTATTGACTGGAGGAGTTCCCACACCTCCCCCTTTTATCTAAATAAGAGAGTTCTAAGCCTAATACAAAGTGATATCCAATAAGAACAAATATCAAGTATAAAAATTGGAATTACAACCAGTATGAACAACATCAAGCAAGAAACATATGCTAAATGTTTTAATAATTATCCTATCCTAAGGGGTCTGAGTCTGATATTAGAAATGGCTTGGCTAAGTCATGAGAGGAAAATAACTATGACTATCTAGTCCCCAGCTCCATAAAAGATCTGAGAAGGGAAACAATATTACTTGAGTAAACAGGAAGTGCAATCAAGCAACTTCCAAAATGTGCAAGAAATGGCAGAGACAACTGGCTACCTGGGCAATCACCCAAAGTCTCATTTGCAATGTTGGGACAACCAACTTTGGCTAAGGCCTAGCATAACTAAACTGCTGTTTATCAGGCAGGGTTGGGCTGTCACAGTCTGGGCAACAATCAGACGGGCTGAGGGTGCTGGCTTTGGGATGTCCCTGACTCTCAGAATTGTGAGGATTATACATGGGCATTAGTTAGGCTGCCTCCTGCCTGTGTGTGTGTGTGTGTGTGTGTGTGTGTGTGTGTGTGTGTGTGTGTAAACCCAGAAAACCCAACTTTATATAGAGTGATGAGGACGTTAAAAAGGATTTATTTTTATGTGAATAGATGTTTTGTCTTCATGTATGCTTATGTACAAAGTGGGTGCAATGCCAGAGGAGGCCAGAAGAGGGCACTGAAGCATCTGGAACGGGAGTTACAGGTAGTTGTGAGCTGCCGTATGGTAACTGGAAACCAAACCAGGTTCTTCTGCAAGAACAGTGAGTCCTCTAAACTGTCGAGCCATTTCTCATGCCCTGAGTTTTGACTTGTAAAATAAGTATGAAATAGAGTGGGATCTGTGGGAACTTGATCTTGGGGCTTCATTCATCCGTAGTTATTGAGTATCTGCTCTGTTCAAGACTCTGAGAAAAGAGCAACAAGAACACCAATTCCCTTGGCCAGATGTAGTTTATACTTTCTTGGGGGAGGGCAGGCAAATGCATTGGTGACGAATGCAATGGTTAAGCAGTGAGGAGGCATGTCTCCTGTGTTAAAGGAACCTGGTGTCTGTTGAGGACGGAATAAGGGGGCAAGGGTTGTAGAGAGAGTAGAAAGAACACCACTGTAATAATGTCACGTGAGATGACTGGTGCATGAACCAAGGCTGCGGTAATCTGTTTCTGATGTATTCTGAAGAGGATTTCCAGATGGACTCATTCCCATCCAGAGATTTTTCGCCTGAGCATCTGAAAGAACGGAGTTACCATTTTATTAAGAGGGGCAATATCAGGTGCTCAGTTTCATTCAGACCCTTTAATGTTAGACATTTAAGTGGGGATATAGAGTTGACTTTTGGATATATGAATCTTGTGCCCAGAAACGAGGCACAGATTACCTCAGAGGCACCAGGAGAAATGAAGATGGAATGTAAAGTCATGAGACTTGGTGAAATGTCAACCATAAGGACCCAAGAACTGTGGGTGCCCCCACATTGGACCCTGATGGAGGAGGAGTATGCTGAGGTGAGATGAAGCTGAGGATTATTAGCAAACAGAAGTGTTGATGGCTATGCCAAGAGTAGTCTTGGTAGAGTAGTGGGCATTTGCCTCAGCAGATGGATGAGGGACTGAGAGGTGACTTGTGGTTGACAGTATGCACCGTTCTTCCAAAGTTTGATTCCTAGCAGCCATATTAGGCAACTCACAATGGCCTATAACTCATTTCCAGGGTCTGATGCCTCTAGCCTCTGTGGGAGGGCACCCACATTCAACAAAGAGTAGCAATCTTAGTCTCTGGTCTGTCTGGTCAGTTATTAATGAAGAGAGAAGGCAAAAGTACCTTGGCCTGAGTACTGCCATTTTGACTTTAGACTCCATTTTACCTGTAGGGTGAAATAAAGTTCAGGTTCCCAAGCCCTAGGGGAGCCGAGAACCTCCAATGGCTGACCAACCTCCTCCTTAAACCATAGAGATAGTAGTTATGCATCTTTAGTTCTCTAGAAACATGCCGGCTGTTCCCAACATCAGAAGGAACAAATGAATCTGATTGGTTGGATTAAAAAGCTTGCATTGTATACCAGTTGACAATGATGGAACATTCAAGGAAGTCCCTAATCTCTAAATCTGATGTGGGATTCCCCTCTGTATGCTGTGACTGTTTTATTGCCATTGGTTAATAAAGAAACTGCTTTTGGCCAATGGCTTAATAGAATAAAGCCAGGAGGAAAATCCAAACAGAGATGTAGAGAGAGAGAGTAGGCAGAGTCAGAGAGACGCCATGTAACTGCTGAAGGAAACAGATGCTGGAACTTTACCCAGTAAGTCACAGCCTTGTGGCAATACACAGATTAATAGAAATGAGTTAATTTAAGATATAAGAGTTAGCCAGGAATATTCCTAAGTTATTGGCCAAGCAGTGCTGTAATTAATACAATTTCTGTGTGATTATTTGGGTCTGGGTGGTCAGGAAATGAACAAGCAATCTCTGCATACACAAATCCTAACTGGTGAAAATTGTAACTGTAAAAAACTTGGCAATGTACGTGTGTGATTTTTGTGTTTATAAGCCCTGCTTCTGCCCCTACTCAGGGCTGTTAGGAGGAAAAAGGCTCCCAGGTCCTTGTCCTGCAGCTCTGATCAGTGATCTGCTTTTGTAGTGAATTATTAAGCTCTTTGGAACCCATAAGTGTTGTCTCTTCTTCCTCATGGAGCACAGTGGACTAGGTGTAACAATTATCTTAAGTTTAATCTTCAGGATTCTTATGGCAACAGCAAAATCTTTATTTCTTAGAGTAGAGTATTGTAGAATATTATTTTAAGATGTGTTACTTTTGTTTATGTTACATTTGTTTAACTCTGAAACTGTGTTACTGTGCCTGTCTGAAACACCTGATGATCTAATAAAGAGCTGAACGATCAATAGAGACACAGGTGGGGCTGGCAGGCAGAGAGGAGGAATAGAAGATATCTGGAGAAGGGGAAGAAGAGAAAAAGGAGAGGAGGACGTCAGGGGTCAGCTTCCCAGCCATCCAACCCGCCATGAAGTAAGCGTGAAAGTAAGATATACAGAAGTAAATAAATAGAAGAGGAAATAAAACCCAGAAGCAAATGGTAGTCAGGATAATTTAAGAAAAGCTGGAAAGAAACAAGCCACACTAAGGCCGGGCATTTATAAGAAAGAATAAGACTCCATGTGTGATTTATTTGGGTTCTGGGTAGTGGCCACCCAAAGAGAACAAAGAACAAAAAAACAACCAACAACATAGAGTTCTACTTCCCATTACAGGGTGAAAGCCTTCAGGGGACACACACACACACACACACACACAGACAGACACACACTTAAAATAAATCAAATCTTTTTGAAAAAGGTAGAAGAAAGCAAAGGTAATTCTGTTGAAGAGAGTTGACTGAAGGAAAATGGGGCCATGGCCAGGAGGGAAAGGAGAATCAAAAGAGAATGTTTTGTTTTGAGACAGGCTGCCTGTGAATTATTTTGAAAACTCCTTGTAGAAGATGACCTTGAATTCTTGGTCTTCTTGCCATCACCTCCCAAGTGCTGGGATTCCAGAGTGAACTCTCACACCCACTTCATGCAGTGGTTGGTAGGGATGGAACCTAGGGCCTTCTGCATGATAGTTAAGTACTCCAAACAGAGCCATATGCATATGTTTTAAGGATTTGTTTATTTAATTTTTAAAAAAGATTTATTTATTTATTATGTATGCAGCATTCTGCCTTCATGTATGCCTGCATACCAGAAGAGGACACCAGATTTCATCACAGATGGTTGTGAGCCGCCATGTGGTTGCTGGGAACTGAACTCAGGACCTCTGGAAGAGCAGCCAGTGCCCTTAACCTCTGAGCTATCTCTCCAGCCCAAGGTGTGTCTGGGAGTGGGGCAAGAATACTCATGGAGGTCAAGAGAGGACATCTGATACCCTAGAGCTAAAGTTATAGGCTATTGTGAGCTGCTTAATGTGGGTGCTGGGACTCAAACTTGGGTCTTTTGGAAGAGAAGCAAGTGTTCTTAATTAAGAAACTTCTTTCTTTTTTTCTGTTATAGATGCTGTGTTTAGCTTTTCTTGATACACACACACACATACACACATACATATAGAGGTAAAATATATATAAAACAAATATATAAAACACACACACACACACACACACACACATATATTTGGTTGGAACCTCCAGCTCACCCCTGTATGATCCAGAAAGCCCAATTCCTGTCTCTCTTTCCAAACCCCGCCCACTCAGAGAATCTCTTAACAAAGGGAGGGCACCAAAAAGCCCAGTTCTGCGTTCTTGATGGCTAGGGTAGGCAGCTTCCTCCTCTGAAGTTGTCAACTGCCCAAGTCCCCACCTTAAACATTCAGGATCATACTTGGGCACAAACCCAGCTTGTGGCAGATACATCATCATAGCTCATCTACACCCATATCCTATAAAGTTTCCTGCTTTTGTTTGTGGATACAGCTTCTTTGGGACTGGAGAACCTGCCTGGGAGTTATTTTACTCAAATAAACCTGTTGTTATACTTTTTCAATTTGGTTTGATCTGACTTGCTGTGTTAGTGGAGAAACCTATTATGTGTGGGGAGGGAGAAAACCTATGCATACATACATACATACATACATGCATATACACACGCATGCACATGTATCTGTAAGTTTCATAAGTTCTGTGACTCTCGAGAACCTTGACTAATACACTGAATCACTGTGAACCCCTAGCTAACAGACTTCTGAGTGCCATGATCCCTCAACCCGAAGTGAGTTAACATGAAAGGGGGTATTTGTCATTCACTTCCCTGTCAACTGCCTGGAATCAGAGAGCCTGGCTGGAGGCTCTTGTTGTGCATACCCATCCTCAGAAGGTATGGAATCACTCTCCTACCAGGGGGGCTCTCTTCAGAGACCCTGCTATGCTGTAGCTTCTGTCTATCCGTGGTGTTGACCACCTTCCCAATAAATCCCTTCACCTCAGTAATCCTCCTCGGTGCCCCTCTTGAAGCACCCCAACCAGAAACCATTCAGTGAGCTGGCACAGCAGGTGAAGGCACTTGGCACGCCTGCTGTTCTTGAAAATGTCTCAGTCCATTTCCATTGCCATAGCAAAGTTCTGGAGACTTGCTGATTCAGAGAATAATTTGTTTTGGCTCAAGTTTTTGGAGAATGGAAAATCCCAGAGCTTGGAACTGGCCTCTGTGAAGGGCTTTGGAATGGCCTTCCCAACTGGGAGCTATAACAACCCACTTTCACAAGAATAAACTCATGAAAGAAAGGCATTGAGCCCTCTGAACAAATGGGTTAGCAAGATAGTCCAGTGGATAAAAGTGCCTGCTGCCAAGGCTGATGGCCTGAGTTGGATCTCTGGTGTAAGGATTTGAGTTGTTGATGTAAAACTCACACCTCTCATCTGAAAGGGAATAGGAGATGGTTTATTCTGGAGCCATGTTGAGTGACCATGTCTAGGAACACGGATTTAGTTTGCAGCCCTCTCCCACCAAATTCCATGTTCCAATGTGGAAACAATATCACAGAACTTTTATAGTTTAATGGGACAGAGATTCATAAATCAAGGCAAGTTCATAATATATTGGTGGGTGGTTGGGGACCCTTCCCCAACTATCTTGGTTATGGATGACCCTGGGTAGTGCCACAGAAATCAGGACGCAGAGGATGCAGAGTAGGAGATACAACTGCATATTTTATTGCAAAACCAGTGCTCTTTTGAGTAGGAGATACAACTGCATATTTTATTGCAAAACCAGTGCTCTTTTATAATACTCAAATCACAATCCAAGCTAGGTTCTCATAATACTTGGAAATAGTTACATAAACTAATAACTTTGTTACAAATTATTTCAAGATGTTTGTACCCTTGTTAATCTAACCAAGAAGCCTATTGTTATGGGGATAACTTTTGATGTTATATAATATGTAAAAACACTTCATCAGAAGACAAACCACAACCTCATCAGAGCCTTTGAATTACAGTGCACATCTGTGTTTTCAAGGACTGACTATTGGCAGGGCACTCTACTGATAGAAGAGGTTTGCCTCCTCCTAACTTGGCCTGCCAAGCATGTTAGCAAGAATGCTACCTCAAGTCACCCTTGCACAGAATTTCTATGTAGTTCAAAACTGGCCCTCCACAGGAGGGTATATCAGACAGGTACTTGGAGATGGTGGAAACTTTCCTATAGGCTCAAGCTGCAATTTGATGGTGTTCTTAGCTTTTGGATTGATAGAAGTTAATTGCCTGCTAAGTTAATAGATCCTATTTTTTTTTTTAGATCTATTGTCACAAGATGTTAGTTCCAATGTGGGGAGGGAGGGGCAACAAATGACTCTTCTAGAGGGCCAGAATTTAGCCCAAGATAAGTTTGGAATGTTGCCTCTGGACCAACCACGTTCCATTTTCTCCATGGTACTGAAATTCTAGTCAGCCAATCAATCTCTGCAGATAGATTCCTTTCAGGAATTTTATTTACCTTTCCTTTCCTTCCCTTTCCTTCCCTTCCCTTCCCTTCCTCTCTTCCTCCCCCTTCCTCCCTCCTTACCTTCTTCCTTCCTCTTCCTCTCTTTCTTTTTCTTTTTCTTTTTCTTTTTTTTCCCCCTGAGACAGGGTTTCTTCGTAGCTTTGGAGTCTGTCCTGGAACTTGCTCTGTACACCAGACTGGCCTCGAACTTAGAGATCTATCTGCCTCTGCCTCCCGAGTGCCGGGATTAAAGGTGTGCGCCACCACCTGGCTCCTGTTCAGGAATTTTCATTCACAGCCAGAAGCAACTTTTAAGATTTTTTTTGTGCACAGAGTTTAAGAGTTGGGTATGGTATTGCATGCTTTTAATCCCAGCACTCAGGAGGTAGAGGCAATTAGATTTCTGTGAGTTCAAGGCCTGCCTGATCCAGAACAGAGCTACAGAGAGAGTCTTTGGAGAAGGAGGAGGAGAATGAATGAAGGAAGAAAAAAAAACAAAGAAAGTTTTTTTTTTCTTTGAGACAGGCTTTCTCTGTGTAGCCCTAGGTGTCCTGGAAATTACTCTGTAAACCAGGCTGGCATTGGACCTACCTCCCAAGTGCTGGGATTAAAGGTGTGCAGCCATTACAAAGGAAAGAAATTGAGTATATGGGATGAAATAAAGAATGAGAACTCAGGTTGACCTAAACCCTGCAGTTTTTGAAATTGAGAATAGGGAGAGAGTGGGGTATGGCCAGACCCAGAAACTGCTTTTCTGCAAAAATTGCTATTTTTTTTTTCTGAGAATTGTGCCCTCCCACCCAGTTCCCACGAACCAACGAACCACCGAACCAATGAACCAACCAACCAACCAACCAACCAACCAACCAACCAAACAAACAAACAAACAAAAAAACTACAGAATGAGAGAGAGAAGTCAGATTGCCTATTTCTGCAATGTTCCGGGTCCAGGGCAGTTGGATACTTTCTGAAATTCCATGGGTGGCAGTTTTCTGGGTGCTTTAGGCCTGTATTATAGTCCTAGTCTTGAGAATTTTCTTTACCTAGGACCTACATGGTGGAAAGAAAGAGAAAAGACTCCTGCAGATTGTACATACGTACACACACACACACACACACACACACACTCACGCATGCACACTCTGTAATAATGTAATGTAATAAGAAAACTCTTCTAATGTTCTATCCCCTCTTAAAGGCTACACTTCCCAGCAGCCATCTAATGGCAACCCAATTTCATCATGAATTTTAGAGGAGACAGGGCATATTACGAGCCATAGAGATTTCTCAGGTGTCCTGATTTTCTTGCTCTTGCTGGTACCCTGTAGAACACTCAGAATCAGAGTGAGCCAGTGCAGAGTGCTTTCCTGGGTCCAAGCCAGATGAGAGATGCAGAGTGGAGCAGGTCTTTGTTTCTAGGTCGGCAGGGAACTGCTGCAAGGCTCTCTATACAACACAACAACAACAACAACAACAACAACAACAAACCCTGATTTTGAGTATTGCTCCATGTCTTGAGAGCTGAGAATTGTGCTCAGTTACAAGAAGGCACTTGCTTTCTTCCTTNNNNTCTTTCTTTCTTTCTTTCTTTCTTTCTTTCTTTCTTTCTTTCTTTCTTTAAAATTATTTGTTTTTATTTTATATGCATTGGGGTTTTGCCATAGGCCCCTTAAACTGGAATTACAGACAGTTGTGAGCTGCCATGTTGGTCCTGGGAATTGAATCTGGGTCCCTTGGAAGAGCAGCCAGTGCTCTTAACCACTGAGTCATCTCTCCAGCAAGGCTTTCTTTAGAAGCTGATATGAGGTGCTGATGTCTCCTGCTTTCTTGGATGGCTAGATCTTGTGTGTAATGGTGTGGTGGTTTGAAAAAAAAAATGTCCCCTAAAGTGAGTGGCACTATTAGGAAGTGTGGCCTTTTTGGATTGGTGTGGTCTTGTTGCAGGAAGTGTGTCCTTATGGAGTCAGGCTTTGAGGTCTCATATATGAGACAGTTCACTTTCTGTTGCCTACACAACTCTCAGCTACTTCTCCAGCACAATGTCTGTGTGCACGCTGCCATGTCCCACCATGATTATAATGGACTGAACTTCTGAACTGTAAGCCACCCAATTAAATGTTTTTCTTTATAAGAGTTGCCATGGTCATGGTGTCTCTTCACAGCAATAGACACTCTAAGACAAATGGCTACTAACTTTTTGGTTTCTTTTTGTTCCTGATTCAGGCATCTGGAAAACACATACCCTTTGCTTCAAGGAGAATAAACTGTCACTTTTGCCTGGATGGTTGTCTTAGTCACTGTTCTATTGCTGTGAAGAGACACCATGGCCAAGGCAACTCTTATAAAAGAAAGTACTTAATTACAGGCTTGCTTACAGTTTTAGAGACTTAGTTCTTTATCATCATTGTGGCATGAACGCCACTGGATCAGTAGCTGAGAGCTACATCCTGATCCATAGACCAAGAGAGAGAACTGGGCTTTGCTTGGGCTTTTGAAAACTCAAACCCCACTCCCAATGACACACTTCCTCTAAGGAGACCATGCCCACCCCAATAAGGCCATACCTCCTAATCCTTCTCAAATAGTACCACTCCCTAATGACTAAGTGCTCAAATATATGAGCCTATGAGGGTCATTTTTATTCAAACCACCACAGTGTTCTCCCTCTGTAGTAGCTGTGTCCTGGATGTACAGGAGGGAATAGGTTTGCAAATGAAGAGGCAGCATTTCCCATTGTTCCACTAGACCGCTGTAAATTTTCCCTCTGACAGGCCTCCACTGTCAAGGCACTGGACACTACAGAAGTATCCTGGTCCGGCTGACCCCTGTGTACTAAGCTGGTGTTGCCAGGTCATGCCTGGCCATGGAGCTGTACCTGGGAGGCTCCCAACTCTGTGGATTTCCACAGTATGAAAAGTATCCAGGATGCAACCAACCTATTTAATACACAACTCATAACTGTCTCTCTCTACCCTTTATTTCTTTTTAACTTCGGAGGGGTGAAATATATTCCCCCCTCTTTTTCTGGGAGTGTTTGGATAAATAATAGACTCACCTTGATAATGAAATGAAAAACCTGTTTTTTTAATATATTTAGATTCTGGGTCTAACAGACTATCGAAGGCAACTATGAAAGCACAAAGGACAACAGGTTTTGATAGAAGTGTGTGCAGGGGGACTGTGTTGGCCATCACAAAATATCTCTGTCTCCATGTTATGGGAGGCATTGGGTCAAGGCCCTTCAAATCCGTGTCTACCTATCATTTGACAGTTACTGGAGACTGGCTGCCTAGAAGCAGGTTGTCTAGTCACTGAAAAGATCCATCTCCCTCACCACGGCTGCTCAGACTGTGAATAACTCCATGGTGCACCTGGAAAGGGTTTGATTCTCTCTGGTCTCCTGAATTGCCAGTCCAAGTCACAGATCTGGAACCCCAGTTCAGGTCTGAAACCAAATCCTTCCCTTGCTAGTGTAAGGTCTTGAGCTTAGACCTTCCCACTGACTCCTCTCAGCAGAGGTGAGGCTACTGTCAGCGTACTCATCAAACCCTTTGTCTTTTAAATTAAAATACAATTACACCATCCTCTCTCCTCCCTCTAGTCCTTTATCTTTAAAATTTTTAGTATTGTTTATTATTACCATTTTTTTATGTGTGTGGGTGTTTTGCCTGCGTGCATGTCTGTGAACCACTTTCATGCCTGGTGCCCATGAAGACCAGAAGAGGGCATCAGATTCCTGAAACTGAAGTTATGTGTAGTTGTGAGTTGTCGTGTGGGTGCTGAGAATTGAACATGGGTTCTCTGGAAGAGAAGCCAGTGCTCTTAACCATCAAGGCATCTCTCCAATTCTTTTCATCTTTTTAAACAAAAAAAATGGAATTGGAAATTTTTTTCCCAAAAGGTTTTAAGATTTAAGTGGCTAGATGGATAACGAGGAGGAGAGAAAAGTGCTAAGAAGGGCAGTTCCCACCCATAAACTATGGATGCAGGCTTCTCACGAGAGAATTGCCCCATTTCTGCCTCTTCCTCCTCCTCTGCATCCTCTCCTCTTCTTTTTCTTCTTTTTGTACTTTGAGACAGGGCTTCTCTGCGTAGTCCTGGCTGTAGACCAGGCTACCTGGATCTCAAAGATCTTCCTTGAATACCTTTGATGCCAGACCACCTAATCCCACCAGTAAGGATTCTCTTACTTTTATCTGGCCACTGAAAGCCAACATCCAGTATAACTTTGGCAGTCATGTGTTGAGTATGGAAGAAATTCTGTCAGCCAAGAATGACTCCTGGACACCACTGTCTAGAGTGAGAAACACCTTGTGTTGAAGATATGAGTGAAATTACAGACTTAAAGCATTTCACCTTACCGTATCTCATAAGAAAATGCTTTGTGATATGGCCTTTTGAAACTTTCTTAATTTTGACTTTTCCCCAAACATCATCTCTGCCCACTGACTGTAATGCAATAATGACTGCCCCAAGAGAGGAGCCCTTTTATCTTGTGGCCTGCCACGTAGAAACCCCTTTCTCCCCCAGTTTCCAAGGAAACACAGACTTCTCCATCATAAGTGTTTTCCTTTAGCTGTGTGAACAAGTCCATTGCCTTCTTTCTTTCTTCACCATCACTCTGCAGAGCTTCTCTGTCACCATCCCTGAGCTGGGCTGACTGGCTCCCCCACCTTCCCCGCACTCAGGCTCATAGCACTCCAGATATGATCTCCTTCTAGCAGTGGGGAGGCCTCAACATGACGGGGTCATACATATACTCGATCAGCTTGGTTTCCTGATGTCACAGAGGCTTTCTGAATCCTCCTCCACCAGTCTTCTTTCCCACCCAAGGCCATCCTCTAATGCTGCAGATGAAGCTGAGGTGGTTCTGGTGTACATCTCCTCAATCCCTTTGCTGCTCGGTGTCTCCTTTCCTGACTTTTGGTCTCAGAATCAATCTGATGCTGTTCTGTGACTCCTGTCTCCAACTGTGTTCATGATCCATTTCAATGTCCAGTTCTGAACCAATTTATAAATACTGTTAAATTTCTTTCCTTACAGAACAGTAATAACAACGAAATTCCCAGAAATAAAAATAGGCATTCATTCCCTCATTGTCCACTCATTTGTCCATCTACTATTTGCCTCCTCTGCCTCCTTCCTTAAGGCCACGCCCCGAGATCTCTATTATTTCTAGTATCGCTCTTCTTCACCTGCTCCTCTTCCCAGCCTCTTTAGTAGGTCGTTGGTCTTCTGCCAGACTTTAAGCTGTAGTGTGGGCCCAGAGCCACCTTTGACCTTCCTCTGTTGTCCCCTCCCCCCTTCACTGTCATTCCTCTTGATTCTGTCCTTCTAGTCTGCATTGGCCACTTCCAGGCGGCTCTCCCAGTTCAGTAGCGTGGCTCTTGCTGGTGTTTCCCTGAGCACTTCACACCCAGAATACACCGACTGCAACACCACCTCTGTTCGTAGCTCTCTTCATCCCAGAAAGGCCACCTGGGATCCCCCAGCCAGCCAGCTCCCCTTCACAGACTCAGTCTGCGTAATTATATGCAGCGCAAGGTGGGACTGTGGTTCCCAGGGCGGGGGAACGAACACGCCATCAGACAGAGCTCACATGGGAAGGAAGTTTATTGGGGAAGCGGGGGAGTGGTGGGAGAGACAGACAGAGATAGAGACCTGCCTCAGAAAAAGCTGCAGAAGGAGGAAGAGAGTGGGCGGAGCTTCTCTCTCT
>LOEQ01001783.1:350300-367986 GCA_001685075.1 Bramus lutescens
TTTGGAAGAGCAGGCAATGCTCTTAACCACTGAGCCATCTCTCCAGCCCCAGAGCTTGTCTCTTAAAGGGAACTTTGCACCTGTGTACAGAGTCAGGGTGTGTGTGGGTGGTCACTCTGCCTCTGCCAAGGGGCGGGGACAGGTTTGCATTTGTCTGGATGATAACACTCTATACAATTGCTGTACGTCCTGTTTCTTTTATTCCCCAAAGGTCTCTTATCTGTGGATCTGACCCATGCGGCCCCTACTGTCGCCAGCTCAGAGGCTTACCGGGGTCTCCTATCCAATTTTCTGCCTTTGGTCTTCTTGACTCTTTCCTGCCCCGAGTGTCATCTTTACAAAAACCAGAACGTTATACCTCCCCACCCCCCAACCAGACCCTTTAAGGCTCCTGTTGCATACAAGGCAAAGTTCATGCTCCTGGGTGAGGATTCTGAATTTAGTGCCTGTACCAGCTCCCCTACAGTCTCTTTCCTCTGTCTCTTGCCATTCAATCCTTTGCGGTCTTTAAGATCCCCTGTGCTCTTTCACACCACTGCGCCTCTCTGTTCTTAGAGTTCCCTCTGCTTGGAAGAGCTCACCTTCCCTCCTACCAGCTGGTCCCACTTAACTTTTTATTTTTTGCAGTGCTGGTCCTGGAACCCAGGTCTGTGTCAAGGACCAGCCTCGACAAAAATGCCTCTTGCCAGGGTAGGGGTGTGGGAACTTAGAAATATAAAAAAGGATATGGAGACACATAAAAAATAATAAGACAGAAACCATAGAAGGGAGGACATTCCAGTGATAACTGAAAATTGCCCCTGTTTATTTTTCCATAGCTTTTATACCCAATGTAAATGGGGGAGGGAGAAGGTAACAAAAGATTTTATTAACATGATACAAAGGACAACTCAGTCAATCGCTTTGACACTGAGACATCACATCATTAGCAATTTGTTGTCTAGGTAGCCAAGCTGCTCTAGATTATATATCCTGAAGACCGCCCCTTCCCCGGTGACCTCATAGTTACAAAAGAAGGAGCAGAAGTCCATTTGTATATCCTGACGTATATTTGTATCTTCTGATGGGAGCCAGGGGAAGGTGAGATAATCCTGATATGGTGCTCTGGGCTGCATCTCCAGGTCAGTGACCCTGTCTCGCAATGCAGCAGACCAGACACCTCATTTTTAATGCCTGGCACTTGGCAGGATCTCCGGGTCCTCTGTTGGTGCTGATGGGAAGTGGGCACTGGAAGATTGAAAAGTCAATTTGACAAAAAACTTTAAAAAATTAATTAGTTTTATGTGTATGGGTGCTTGGTCTGCATGTAAGGTACCATATGCATGCCTGGTACTCTAAGGAGGCCAGACGAGGACATCAGATCCCCTGGGACAGGAGATACAGGTGGTTGTGAGTCACCATGTTGGTGCTGGCAGTCAAAGAGCGCCAGAGTTCTTAACTGCTGATCCATCTCTGACCCACTGACAATTTTGATTCCAACTATAGAAGGTTTTTGGCCTGATTATGGGATGCTAAGAGTTCCTTCTGCATCTGCCACCTGATTCTTGGGGACCCTGTTATGTGGAAGTCCCAGGCAGGCCAGTCCTCACCATTGACTTTGATGAAGGCATAGTCATTGCTACTGGGATGGCTCTTCCTCCAGCTGCAGCTGAAGGAAAACACCTGCAAGAAAAAAGTGAGCTGAGTGCTGAGAGTCAGGACCAGGAGAGCAGGAGACGACTGTGCTGAGGGCATGGGCCATTTGCTTCAGATTGCTCATCGCCTGAAACTGTCCTGCAGTGCAGGTCGTGTAACTCTCACTTAGGAAAACAATTCCATTTTGTTCTCTTTCTCTTCATCCATGTCTCTAGCAGGTACCCAGTCCCACTCCTCACAGGGATAGACCCCAGATTGGGACTAGATCCTCTTCCCTCCCCTTCCCAGCCTGAGGATGAGGGTGTCTTTACCAGAGGACTTGGCATAGACTGTCTGCTTGTCTCTGCTCTGGGTGATGCAGGACATGTACAGCTTCTGGTCTTCAATCTTTTCTACTTGAATGTCCAGGACAGCCAGAGAGCCCACGGGGATCAAGCTGGAAGAGGGGGCAATTGAGTTCATTTCCGTACCTGCTCCCCACTTTGGCCTCCCCCCCTTACCCTGCTTCCAGGCCTCACAAACAGCCCTAGGTTCAGGTTCCTGGTGTTGAATGGCAGAGGTTGATTTCTGGCCCAGGACTAGAGAAAAGCTTGGCTGGCAAATGAGACTTGCAGAGCTTACACAACCCCATGATAAAACAGAGCCCTGACCTCGGCCATGGCCCAAGGAGTCACACTTACTTTTTAAACCTGATGTTGAGACTTAGTGTGAATAGTCCTTCTCCAGCCAGATAGGCAGTTTTAGAAAATGTCTCATCCATCATGGCTGCCAGTGACCCTCCATGGGCAAACCTGGAGATCGGGATGAGGAGTAAGACTAGGGTTAGGGCTACTAGATAGATCCCCTCTTTGGGATGCTTTTCCCAAAATCCTCCAAAGCTTTTCTCTTTCCCCTGAGTCCCCCAAATGTGAATCTTCAATCTCAGGCAGCTAAACAAGAAAGGCACACAGAGATCATCCCAGGCGCTTCAGTAGGTCAAAAGTAACTAAGCTTCTTCCTCGTTGCTTCAGTATGTGTTAGCTGCTGATACAGCTATTTTATCGCACCAAGAGAATTTCTTTCCTCACAAGATTAATAGAGACGATTTTTTTTTCTGATTCATCACCTAATTGCTTAATGCAGCTGCCACATTTCAGAAGACCATGTACATTCAAAGGAGTGGAAAAAACCCTGAACCTTTGGATTAGTCTTTTATTGTTTTGCTTTTTGAGACATGATCTCACTTGAAATCCTAGTCTAGACTTGAACTCATGACAATCCTGCCTCAGTCCCCTGAGCTCTGGGATCGAAGGTCTGAACTACCATGTTTAGCTTGATTTAGTGTTTGAAACATGAGCTTGGGCCATCTCTCGTCCTACCAGTCACTCAGCCAATGCTGGACCTACAGTTTCAAGGCAGGTTAATTAGCTTATGACTTGTTGAAGAGCCATGAGGGTAGGCTTCTGAGCAACCCTGCCTGGAAAACACCAGAGCTTACTTTGGTGTGATAGTGCAGACATTTGTTTTACTTCAACTTTGTAAAACTTTCATTGTCATTTACGCAAATTGTACTTCATGACAAGGCTTTGTCACTGCTGGTTAAGATAGGGGAGAATGCCAAGGCATCCTAAGGTAATAGGCAAATGACATAAAACAGATCTGGGCTTTGAAAGAAAGTGCGACTCATCATGGACTCAGGCCAGCTGCTCTTGATGTTCTGCCAAGACTGCAGGGGGATCCTCAGGCTCTCCCCTCCAACTTTAGGGGCATCATACCACTGGCTGGACTCCTGGTTCTGCCATGTGTGCTAGGACAGCTTGCAAAACCACTCTCAGCCTTCATTTTTCCACCAGGTACTGGGAATAAGAACTATCTCATCGATTGAGTTCCCCACATCTCATGCCGTGAAGAGAAAATGAGTTGGTGCCAAGACCTGCCCTTGCCTCTCTGTGTTCCCTAGCCAGACAAAGGATTCACTGGCAAAATGCTGGTTCTGCAGAGTGGTTCTTAGCCAGTGGGCAATTTCTTCCCCTTGCATTGCCTGAGACCCAGTGGATATTAATCTCTTCTCTGTACTCTCAGCCCACTCAGTGCTGGGTCATCTACTCTGCCTTCTCTTATAGCTCAGCGCCCCATCCACATTCCCTCCACCCCATCTCCTTGGGGATTTCACTTTCAGAAGAGAAGGGGTTCTTGGCCTCTTAGGACTTTTGTTTATGGAACATTCTGAAGCTTCAATAAGGGCATTCTTTATACATGCATAGTAGAGCCTGGGGAAGCTAACTCAGATTGTCCTCACAGGCCTAGCATTGAGAAGAAGTTCCTTGCACCCCATTTTAGGTCTTTAGAGACTCCAGGGCCTGGTGGGTGCTGGACCCACCCTGCTGAGTCAAACCTGTGAAGAATCTGTTCTGGCCTGTCTGCGGCCTTACCCTGGTGGCCCCTCCAGGTAGGGGCCTGGCTGGAAAAGACAGACTGACTTCTTCTCAGTTGGGTGGAAAAAGATGACATATTCATAGCCTTGTCCTTCCAGCAGGATGCATCTGGTAAAGATGCGCCAGTCCTGTTTGTCTGGGGAGAGATGAGAGTTTTGAAACAGAGACACCTCAGAGTGTGGGGACCTGTCAGGGCACAGCACTGTGAATTTAACAGGAGCAAGGGGAGAGGACCAGACACCCCAACCCTGTTGCTAAGGAGCCTTTCTACAGGGGAGGAGGGGACAAAACAAGCTCCTTGTCTGTTGTCTTCAGAGAGCCTGGGTCCTGCGGGGATAGACACTCATAAAGTGCAGGTCTAGGCAAGCATTCTGCCAACGGAGCCATTTCCTCAGCCTGGAGAAAAAAAAATTGCCCCTTCAAGACCGGTTTCTCTGTGTAGCCCTGGATGTCTTGAAACTAACCCTGTAGACCAGACTGACCTCAAACTTACAAGATCCACCTGCCTCTGCTGGGACTAAGGGTAGGCACCATGCCTGGCTTGGTGCTTCTGCTTGGCTGGTACCATGGGTCCAAAGGTCACCTACTGGTTATGTCATTCGTTCATCACTGAGAAGCACCCACATGACTGAATGAAAAGGAAGGAAAACATAGAAAGACAGAATGACAGACAGACAGACACACACACCTACACAGACAGAGACAGAGAGCATGGCAGGGTAAAGGTGGCAGCTCTGTCAATCAAATTCATTGTATGTCTCCGGGTACCATTCTGCCTAGCTGAGCAGAGGTGGCGAGCTGAGGCCTGTAGTAGGTAAGAGAAGCCCAAGGGCTTTTACAAGGATGGGAGGGAGGGGCTGGGGCAAAGCTAGCTGAGGGAAGAGCCATTGGTGAGATGCCAGAAAGAGCAGAGCCCTGTACTGGCAACACTTCAGCTGGGCTTCAGCTGGAAGCAAAGATGCCACTCGGGTGTGCTCCCTTTATACCAAGTAAAGGAGCCAGGCAGAGACCAGTGCCGGTAGGCTTCCCATCCACAGCCAGTCTGCACGGGAAGGAGGAGACCAGAAAGAGCAGCTCCAGTCTGCGGGCTCATGAATTTCCTTCCTGAATGTCTCAACATTTTTTATTGTACTGATTCTTGGGGAATGTCATACAATTTATTTTGATAATATTTTCCCTCTTCCCTTTGGAGAGAAAGTCTTCCTATGTAGTCCTGGGTGGCTTTGTAGCCCAGGCTGGCCTCAAACTCTCACATTCACCTGCCTCTGGCTTCTGAGTGCTGGAATTTGTGTGCTACCATGACTAGTCTTCCTGAATGTTTTCAAACCAGAGAAAGGCGGCAAGTTGAACTCACTGAGGGTTTCAGGCAGGGTCCCCCACTGTGGGTAGAGAAGTATGTGTGTGTGTGTGGGCAGAGGTGTATGTGTATGGAGGGGTGTTTGTGTATGTGAAGGTGTGTATGTGTGGGGCTGGCAGAGGTGTGTGGGGGATGATGGAGGTGTGGATGGGTGGGTGAAGGTGTGTGTGTGTGTGTGTGTGTGTGCTTCTGAACCCTTTCAGAACTGGTCTTACCTGAGTCAGTTACCAACCCTAATGGGAGCTTAAGCCCTTGGATATGTTCTCTGTTGGACTTGAAGGAGGGTATTTTAATCCACCCGCCTGACTTGGTTTTCTCCAGAAATTCTTGGTACAGGCTCAGCATATCTGGACACCAGCTGGAGTTGGGAAGGGCATAATCCTTTAAATCTGTTTTCTCTGGACAGAATCTTGCAACCTAGGCAAGAAAAATCAGAGTGGTATGATGATGACATCTTGGAAGGTGGGGGATTGTTATTGAGCTATGGGACCATCATTTAGTCTGTTTCTGGGTTGGGGGCCTTTGAGTCCTGTCTGCAGGAGTGTTACCCGAAGAAAGAGTCCATCTTCCTTGTAGGGGTTTGGAGACACCTGTTGATGAGTGGCCTAGGGGTGTTAAAGAAGTGGGAATGTTGGGATGGGGATGAGAGCTGCCCCCCCCCAGTCACACTGTGCAGAGGAGCAGCTGGTTGCTTATGGGCCTGTTTGGCAGCTTCTTTGAAATACTTTCAGGCCCCAAGGAAGTGTACTATCATGGCCAGGGACAGGGGCAATGTGGCCATATGCTATATATCTTTCATTAGTCTCTTCTGTGGGTAATAAGCAAGCCGACAGGCCTTTGTCTGGGGATACCCTACTTATCTGTGGCAGTGTGAACCCTGTAAGAGATTTGCTGGTGAGTACACAGGATTTTGGCCAGGGTTTGTCCTACTAGATTTATTCTGGGATATGGCTTAGTAAGTACTCCAAAGCATTTTCCCTTTGCTAAACCAAACAGCTCTGTATCAGCCCAGAAATCAGGCAGGGAAAGAGAATTGAGGGTGCTCGAGCTCTATGCCCTTAGAGAGGAAGGGCACTCATCTGACTCCTTGGGAACTTACCAGGAAGTCTGTGGATGATCCGAATGCAGAGGCCTGGTGGAGTCTGGGCAGGAGATGGGTTCTCAGGAGAGCTTTGTGGTGGGCAAGTCTTGCCACCCTCTGGAAGCCTCTCCTCATCATGGCTGAGTGTCAGGATCCTGGCTTTGCTTGGATCGATATAGAGGCTGACTCCTGAAGACAAGTGAGCACCAGGCAGCCGTGCTTGGGCGATGGTGAAATCACCTCTCCCCAGGTGCTTCTGACGCAAGCAGGCTTTCTTCTAGCACGGAGAGCCCATTGGAGATGATTGCACAAGAAAGGCTGGACTGGTCCAACACCCACAAGCTTGGGGCCTTTAGCTGGTCCCAGAGCCCTGCCCAGAGCTGGGGAAAGGAAGATGCTGCTCAAGCATGAACGGGCAGGAGGACTGGGTGTGCTCCAACAGGTAGTGCGGGGAACTCGGGGCCTCAGAGAGCTGCCCTACCTTGTTGGGAGCAGAAGTCAAGAAAATTTCCAGAAAGATCACAGTTCATCATGTTAGAATCCAGACTGGATAGCAGCACAAGCTACAATCCCTGCAGCAGCCCCTCCCCACCTACATGTACTGACGGGTACCCTATTGGGAGCACCGTGACTCGCTAGCACTGGGGCAAATCTGCAGGCCCCAGCACATCCAAAGCTTACGGATGGCAACAGACCCTGCTCCCCGTTCTCTTTCCCTGATGCCCGTAGGGAAATCAGAGAATCTGGCTACTGCCTCATGCTGAGAATGCTTCTTCTTCCAAAGAGCCCCGAGGAAGGGACCCCACTTCTGTCTCCTGGACCCGATTCTACTTCTGAGAAGAACCTGCCACACTGTACCTGAACTCTCCTCAGAGCTCCTACCTACTGTTACTGTCAGTCTGTCCATGGCAAATAATGCTTCTAATAAACTCCATGCTCCCAACAACCCGTCTCATTGTTCCTCTTGGAGCCTACTTCTGAGACCTTTCACGTCTGTCATTCAGTGGGAAAGTGTTGATGGAGTGTTTGTAGGGTGTGCTCTGTGGCATGATTTTGAAAGCTCTGGTATGATCTGGGGACTCAAAAAACAAAGCAACAAACAAAACCAAACAACAACCAACAAACTTAGTTCACAGCCTTAGACACGTGCCTCTTGTGTCCCAGGTGACCAACCTTGATTTCCTAGCTGGGAAGGAAGAATATTCAGGATGGAGAAAATAAATCCTCTGGTAACACCTGAGCTATTTGAAGAGCAGATTTAGTGGATTCGAGGACATGCACAATGGACATGACTAGGGCCGTACCTGGAGAGAAGAGACTCTGAATCAGAAGGCTGGAGAGGAGGAGAGAAAATGGGGCCACAGGAAGCCACCTTGGCACTTTCCACCTTTGTTTCTGTCTACAGTTATGCAATCTGAGTGCCTTCTGTAAAATGGGGCTCTTCTTAGGGCTTTGTGGTCGGCTGTCCAGGGAGGTACAGTGGTGCTTGGCTAATGAGTACCTCACATGGTTCAGACCCTTCTCCTACACACACACACAGTGTGTGTGTGTGTGTGTGTGCGTGCGTGCGTGCGTGCGTGGCACACACGCACACACACACGCGCACAAACATACACACCAAAACCTCAGGTCAGAGTAAAGAAAGCCTGCACCTTGACCTCTTTGGAAAAGCAAGCAGAAAAAGTGAAATCAGTGACGGGTTGACTCAACTGTAAACTTCCATCAAATTTAGATTTAGTTTGTTATCCTGCCTGTTTTTTTCCCAGTTCGGGACTCAAATGTGAGTTTTGTGACTTTTTTTCACAAGCACATCACATCCTGTGCCTGGTACTTCTAAGACAACCCAGCAGCAGTAGGCTGTTTAATGATCTGCTTTGGAATTAGGGATAAGGTGGTAGTGATGGTGAAGTCAGATTTGTAGAATTTGCCAATTTCTGTGGTGCAAAAATTCCCTCAAGGCTGATTTGAAGTCACTGTCCCAACTGTGCTTCTGGACAACTGTGTGAACAGTCAGTTCTGGGGAGCGGTAAGAGCTTGCTGTTGCCGGTCACGGTGTGAGTGATGGACAGACAGCAGTGTGTGCAGCTAGCCCTGGGGAGTGGTAAGAGCTTGCTGTTGCGGGTCACGGTGTGAGTGATGGACAGCAGTGTGCACAGACAGCCCTGGGGAGTGGTAAGAGCTTGCTGTTGTGGGTCACAGTGGAAATAAAGCAACTGCATTGATCAAGGTCTCATCAGGTTCAGATTAATCTTTGCCCTAGATCTGAACTCACTTCCACTTTAGTTTTAGATTCTTGTCTCTCCAGGGATAACTAGAGGTTAGGCCTATCCATTTTGTTTGCTCCTCAAACAGATGTTTATTCACTAAGAATAAATAAAAAAATCAACATTTCTGAAAATCTTACCAAGTCTACTTCATCTTGGGTGACTGGGGAAGCCCCTCTCAGATAAATCTGAACACAGGACAATGTTCCCATGATGTGGGCTGGCTCTGTGCTGTGATGTGGAATTCTCAGCACTTTGGAGAGATTTGTCTGCGATGACTCCCACCTCACCTTTCTGGATGAGGAATGAACTTTCCAGACACCATTCCTAAGCAAACACTCTATCCACTCAGCTACACTCCCAGCCTGGACTCCAGTGTTGAGATCAAAATCCCACTAAATGTGTGTTCCTGAAGTCTTATCATGAGACATCTTGTAAGGGTCTTGGATGGCTCACTCTCCTCTGTTTACAGCTGGTTCCCATGCACCTGCCAAGTCTGGTCCACTCTTACCTGATCTTATGCTTTCTTCTGAGCTATGGATCTGAGGCCAGCTGGGCCAGAGTTGTTATGTGTTATAAAATTGGGGGCTCCCACAGGCACTGAAAGTTCCCTTAAGGAAGTCTAATGACAGATTGTAGACCCAGATATCAGTTCTGTGAGGTGAGGGTTGTTTTTTTTTTAGTTCTGTGAGTTTTAAAAGAACACTTGACCAGAGCCTTTCAGCTCTGGCTCAGGGTCTGGCTGCTTGCTCACGTCAAGGTAAAATGTGAAAAAAGGACTCATTTATGGTTTTGGCCCAAACTGAAGAGAGAACTGTTTTCAGTCTTCTATCTTCAGCATGGTACTCTCAGAATTTATAGAAGGGATAGAACAGAGCTTAGGGAACACTTTCTGTAGACTGAGCTGTGTCTCAGCAAAATGAGCTGGGAGGTAAGCTACAATTAAACCTTTTCTTTGTCATTCTAGTTGCATCCTTCTGTTACCAGGGGTTCAGTGGTATCTTTCTAAATACGTGAAATGCTCAGGAACAATGTCATCTATGTACCAGAATGTTTTGATGATGGGTAAGATCGCTGAAGTCCCACCACTGACCAAGAACATGTCAATGGGAATTCCAGAACTACGGAATACCAAGACGAAACAAAACCAACGTCGACACAGGTGAATATGGCAGGAAAAGATCCCTTGTTTGAATGGATCATTTTTGCTAATGAGCAATGTTGAAATTGACAGTGTGAGTAGGAGGCACAACCTAGCTCTGTATAGTCTACAAATAGTCTACAGTCGTGGTCTATGAGACACCACATTCCTCATCCTGGGGCAGTCCTGTGGATCTGCTCTGCATCTTTCTGACTCAAGATCTTGAAGATCTTAGCAGCTTGCACTGCTTACCAAGCCTGAGGCTAAGAAGGAGGGGCTGAGGGCAGACTGCTCCTATCTGCCACACCTGTGCTGGGTTTTCCCTCATAAAACCACCAGGCATTTTAACTGTAGAAGGAGATTCTTTTTTAGTTTTCAAGACAGGGTATCTCTGCGTATCCCTGGCTGTTCTGGAATTGATTCTGTAGGCCAGGTTGGCTTAGCTCTGACTGCCTCTACCTCCTGAGTGCTAGCATTAAAGGCATGAGCTACCATGACCTAGGGGAGATTCTTGTAATAGAAATAAGTAAATCCATTTTTAAACTTAATTTTAAAACCTACTTAATTGTTAAGCCTTATAAATTGCATCTTTTGAGCAATGAGGAACATGTAAATAGCCATTGTGAAGAAACCCAAGAGTGTCTCTCTTTCCAGTGGTGCAGTGGTTTGAATGAGAATGGCCCCCATAGGCTCATATGTTTGCATGCTTGGTCCCCAGTTAGTGGAAATGCTTGGGAAGTATTAGGAGGTGTGGCCTTGTTGGAGGGGGCATATCACTGGGGATGGACTTTGAGATTTTAAAAGCCTAGGCCAGGTCCAGTGTCTCTCTCACTGTCTTGCTTGATACTTGCAGATCAGAATGTAAAGCTCCTAGCTACTGCTCTAGGAAGCCTGTCTGCTTCCCACCATGATAACCATGGACTAACTCTCCCAAACTGTAAGCAAGTCTTGAATTAAATGCTTTCTTTTATAGGGGTTGCCTTGGTCATAATGCCTCTTCACAGCAACAGAACAGTAACTAAGACAATTCTCACACTGCAGTGTAACATCTAAAGCATAAACTTCTTATCTTTGAATTTAAAGATTATAAATTTATATATGCTACGATTGTTAATGTGGTGTTTCTGTGGGACTCCCAACAGTGGGAGTGGTGGTGTCTCTGACTCTTTTGCCTGCTCTTGGAACCCTATTCCCTCTTTCTGTCTGGCCTCATTCAGCTTGGTATGAGGGTTTGTGCCTTGTTTTAGTGTAACTCGTTATGCTTTGTTGAATTGATATCCCTGGGAGGTCTGCTCTTTTCTGAAGGGAAACAGAGGAGGAGTGGATCTAGGGGAAGGAGTGGTAGGGGTGGGAATGGGAGGAGTGGAGAGAGAGAGGAAACTTTGATTGGCATGTATTGCATGAGAGAAAAATAATAATATCACATTGGAATGTTACTAAAATTCATTGGGGGGAAGGGTGCCCAGGTCTCATGCAATTGGTGTAAGGGTTTGATAAGGTCAAAGCACTGTTAGGTGCCAGGGTCGGCTAGATAGACACTGAGGCATAGCCAGGCCCATTATTCCAAGGGAAAAGGAAGACAACATGTTCTTCTTTGTGAGTTAGTTCAAGTGGCTGGACTTTTAAGAACAATTTTTTTTTTTTAGTGATAGCAAGTTGTAAGATAAGTTTTCATTGAAGAGAAAGAAGTTTATAGAAGTTTTTCTATCAAGATTTATGTTTTAGTTAGGATTACTATTGCTACGAGAAACACCATCACCAAAGCAAGTTGGGAGGAAGGGGCATCTTACAATTCCTCATCACTGTTGATCACCGAAGGACATGAAGACAGGAACTCAAGCAGGGCAGGAAACCGAGGCAGGAGGTGATGCAGAGGCCATGAAAGGCTGCTGCTTACTGGCTTGTTCTTTATTGTTGGAAGCAGAGGCGCTTGTTTTCACAGAGAAGTACTAATTAATGGAGGAGATATCACTCAACTACCTGCATTCCATTCAGAAAGTTGAGAGTGCATTTTAACGACCTGGTGACCCTTTCTGCTCTGTGGAGGCAGACCTCAGCCACCTTTTGCTATAGAGGCAGATCTTACCCAAATTCCCCAGAATGGTTATCCCAGACTCTTCCCTCCCTAGACAGTTACCCATCCTTAGGGGACATGTCATGTGTACTTTACGACCTGCTAATCTCTATACTATCGGTCAGAGACCACACTCGATTCATGTACTCTGTAGAGTTTCTATGTAGTCACACCTTAAACTTTATTGTACACCTGAAATTGGACTGGTTGGACTGATTGTTTCCTGGAAATCTTTTCCCAAATTGTGCTGTGTTTTAAATACACTGACAATGAACGACCTGGAATTAGACTCCCCAAGGTCTGATCCACGCAGACAGCATCAACCCACATTTTCATTCTCCTCTCTTCATGTGGTATGACACCTGCAGGGATCCCCACCCCCATGGCTTGCTCAGTCTGCTTTCTTGTAGAACCCATGAACACCAGTCCAGGGGTGGCACCACCTACAACAGCCTGGGACCTCCCCTATCCTCTCCCATCCTCCCCCTAATTAAGAAGATGCCTTACAGGCCTGTCTGCAGCCCAGCTTTATGGAGATGGTTCTCAGTTGAGGCTCCCTCCTCTCCAGTGACTCTAGCTTGGGTCAGGTTGACATGAAACTAGCCAGTACAGTCCTACTAACTCTTCACAGCCCATGCCCACCCTCCCACCCTCCCCTTACACTGAAACAGGTCTGCTCACCCAGAAAATGCAACCTTTTACTTTGTAGCTGACTAGCAAGTTCTAGGCACTCTTCAGTAGCCCTGTTGTCTGCACACCCAGCACATATTGTTGTCTATTATACATCAGTTTGAGTAGAATTTCATTACTGTCCTAAAGTCAATGCATCTCCCAAGTGACTATTTTCCCAGGCTTAATTCAAGGGTGAATCTTCAGTTAGTTTCTTATTAAAAAAAAAAGCCTTAGAGTTGTTGGCTATGGAAGACTGACTTGTGAATCATTCTATATTTTACACTGATTGCATCTTTTTTAGCACTGAGAGTACAGAACCAAACCTTCCTACTTCTACTCTTACATGACATACCATATCAAATACTTAGATTTCTAATCGAAGAGAATTAATCTTCCTAAACTGAGACTTTTTATAGCAGTTTTTCCATGAAAAGAGATATTTGTCTGTTATAAGTGCTTGAAAATGAGGGATTCTTCTAGAGGCATTCAAAGATCCTTAGTATTTAGAATGACATTCACAGGTCTTGGATTAGAAGTGATTAGACTAGTAAATATTTATGGATGCTGGGTGGGTGTTGAATGCTGTGAGGTCATAGGTTGGGTAGTAAAGCAAATGTATAATGGTAGTTGAATTTAGCAAAGAAATAGAGATGGGCAGGGTTATATCTTTATTTTTACAAGAAGATGTATTTGCTAGAATATGCATCTACAGGAACAATAATGGTTACTAATTGGCTGTCTTGAAACTCGCTCTGTTGACCAGGCTGCTCTCAAACTCAGAGATCTGATTGGCTCTGCCTCCTGAGTGCTGGGATTAAAGGTGGGAAACACTATACCTGGTCAAAGAGGATGTTTAGGAACAAAATAAGCTTGGATTAAGACCTCACTATAAACTATGCAGCAAGAGTTGGTCATGTACTACAGTGGCACCAGCTGGCACCTCTCCCTTATAAACTCACCAACTTCGTTTCAGGCTTTTAAGTCTTCTAGCACTTTCTGTCACATTTTTAATTTCCAACTTTACCTCAACACAAATCCTGCTGTATTTGTGTTCAAGGCTGAACACAAGACTGAGAAAGGCTCCCTTGTCTATTTTTTTCTTTCTTTTTGTTTTTTATCCCCTCCCAATGATGATGGCTTGAGCCCTTTATAAGACTTACTTACATGTCAGTCTAAATCATCAGATCTAAATCATTCTGACCTGTCAGAACCTCTCTTGCCTCACAAAGATCATGACCTACAATAGGCCCCAGAAAAGCCATTAAAGTCCTTGTACCAGTCCTGAGGATGCTGCTAAAATAACTTCTTTTAAAAATTATTTTATTTTTAAAGATTTAGTTATTTTATTTTATGTGTATGGATATTTTTCCACATGCATGGAGTGCCAGAAGAGACCAGAATAGGGTGCTGGATCCTCTGAAATTGGAGTTATAGACAGTTGTGAGTTGCTGTGTGGGTTTGCTGGGAAGCAAACCTGAATCATTTGCACAGCCATGCTCTTAACCACTAAGTCTCCTCTCCAGCCCCAACTTTTTTTTTGAATAATTTATTTTTTTATTTTATGTGCATTGATGTTTTGCCTGCATTGTATGTCTGTGTGTGAAAGTGTCAGATCTTATTGTGTTACAGACAGTTGTGAGCCACCATGTGTGTGCTGGGAATTGAACCCAGGTCCTCTGGAAGAGCAGTCAGTGACCTTAACCACTGAGCCATCTCTCTAGCTCCCCCACCTCCAACTTCTTTCTTAATTCTTCTATGAGCACAGTCCCATCCATCCTGGAGAGCTACATACCATCCCTCACAGGCCTGTCCTTTCTCTATGTCTTCTAGTTATTGATAATAGGAACCTGGATCTCCAATTGTGTGCGTGTGCGTGTGTGTGTGTGTGTGTGTGTGTGTGCGTGTGTGTTGGGGGGTCTGCAAACACCATGGCCAGCAGAGCATCCATCTGTGAGAGGTAGGAAGGAAATTCATTTCAACACGATTCAGTAGTCATATTGGGCCAAACTTTGAGTCTGGCACCAGGGAGTTTATTTTAGGCGTATTTAAGTATAACACAATTCTGAAGAGTTCCCTGGTGATGAGTAACTCAGCCCCATGTGCATAACAAAGTTGACTCTTGTAACAAGTACAACTGACTTCTTCCATAAAGATAGGTTCTATAGATTAAACGGGCTCAGGAGAAAAAGCTCATGATAGGGCTGGGGAATGGTAACACTATAGATTGAGTGAGATAAACAATTTTAAGATAAGGGGCTGGTGGAGCCAGTATGGCCTGACCATACACATAGGGCAGAGGTCACCAGGTTCTTAACCATGTCCCAGTCTTCTGGGCAGAAAACAGGCTATACATCTATCTCTCCCTTTAAAGAGACAGATAGCTCTGTGTGTTTAGCATTCTTGGTTTCCCTGGTGGTAATTTGTGAGCACAAGTACCTACATGCCTCCTCCATCCATTAACCATGTGTTCCTAATGGCCATATAAACCAGTCTATTATGGAAGTATTTTCCTCACATTGTCTCAGATGATATATTGTCTCAGTTAGGGTTTCTATTGCTGTGAAGAGGCGCCATGACCATGGCAACTCATAAAGGAAAACATTTAATTGAGACTGGTTTACAGTTCAGAGGTTTAGTCTATAATCATCATGGTGGGAAGCATGGTGGCATGCAGGCAGACACGGTGCTGGAGATGTAGCAGAGTTCTACATCCAGATCAGCAGTCATCAGGAAGAGAGAGCCACACTGGACCTTGCTTGGGCATTTGAAACCCCAAAGCCTACCCCTTTGACACACTTCCTCTAACAAGACCACACCTACTCAAACAAAGCCACACCTCTTAATGCCACTCCCTAGTTCAAATATATGCGTCCAAGGAGGCTGCTCTTATTCAAACCACTGCATACATCCTACTCAAGGATGCATGACTAGGTACATTGCTGAATTTCCCCTGTTCCACGACACTCTGCTATCATGTCCCACAGTCATGTCCCCTAGGCACACTCCACATGGGCTTCTTCTGACCATCCCCCTATATCCACTTCTCAGGCAGCTCAGAAGCTCACTCCCCTCTCTGTGGGTTGTGGGTTTTCCCTGGGTCTGCTTCCTGAGTCACCACCAGGCCATCTCAGCTGCCTCCACACCTGCTTGTACTGCTTGGGACGCTGCTGCTGCAGCCACCTACCCACCAGCCTTGCCCATGCAGCACAGAGCAGCCTGTCCCACCATACCAGCCCTGCTACCTGGGCACCCTGCTTTGGTCACCCCCAGCTGAGCATTGCTGCTGCAGCTGCCCCCCTCCTCCAAACCCTGTTGTTGCTGCTGGACAAACTGAAAAGTCAGCAGATCTGGTGAGACATTTGGGAATTCTTAAGGAGGCAATTATTTTTTATTAAAAAAAGTTTCCCACGTTAAGAATGGGGAATATTATAACATTGCAATGTTGTGGAATAACCTTTTGTACACTGTGAAGATGTGTCTTTGCCAAGGTGCCTTCTGGGTGGTTTAATAAAGTACTGAATGGCCAATAATTAGACAGGACTTCTGGGCAGAGAGAGAAAGGAAGAGGAGATGAATCTAGGTGCAGGAGAGATGCCAGAGGAGATGGAGAAGCAGGGCATGCAGGAGGAAAGGTAAAAGCCATGAGCTGATGTGGGATTCCCCTCTGTATGCTGTGAATACCATTCATTAATAAAGAAGCTGTTTTGGGCTTGTGATAGGGTAGAGCAGAGCTAGGTGGGGAAAACTAAACTGAATGCTGAGAGAAAGAAGGTGGAGTCAGAGAGAAGCCCTGTAGCCCCACTGTAGACAGATGCTGGAATGTTACCCAGTAAGCCACAGCCTCATGGCATTATACAGATTAATGAAGATGGGTTAATTTAAGATAAGTCAATCGGTCTTTATACGAATTCGATAACCGGAAACAATATTGCAAATAATATGGTTTCCATGTGATTATTTCAGAGCTGAGCAGTTGGGAACAAACAAGTGGCCTATTACAACAAACTGGTGCTCCAACATGGTTGACTATATCCATGTTAAACCTGAGAAAGCTTGGAAGGGAACTCTAGATGCAATAAAACAAAGTTTAGCTGCATTTCAAGTTTAGCTGCATTTCTTTTTAGAATGAGTGTTGCACGCTCATTCTCAGAGTTAAAGTGCTGAGTGTGGCTCCTACCTGGTGGTCCCAGAGCTGGCAGTAATGGTGCCTCCACCATTTTGAAAGGGAAGAGAGGTGGAGTCAGTACCCAGGGCTGCTGCAACCATTTTAAAAGCTCTTCAAGACTGAAAATGATTACAGATATACAATAAAGACAGATTCAGATAAAAAAGACCTCTAAATGGTTTACAGTGTTGGATAAGTGTGCGTAGGCTTGGGAGATAAAGGAAAAGAATATAGAGAGTTATAAAAAAGTAAATGGTTTATTAAAAAATAAAACACAGTCTTTAAAGGGACAGAGTACTGACAGTCATAGATTAAAGGAATAAAGGTAATAAAATAAATACTAAACTTGTAAAAAAAGTAATAGGGTAAAAACAAATAAGCCACATAAAGATGGAATATACACAGAGAGTCTGGATTATGTATGTTATTGTGTTTTCTTTAAATTTTTTGACTGTGAAGGAGCTAAGTAAAGAGAGACATTTCATTGTATGGGTTGCTAAGCTAAACCAACCTATATATTTTAAAGGTATTTTGATTCCAAAATTTGTGTCTAAGGATATGTTGGTTTGGAAAAAGAGGTTCTTTTGTTTCCACAGAGGATGAGAGCCTGTGAAATTCTTCAAGATTAATATGGTTTGATGGACCAAGACCCCCCCGAAAGGTCGCAGTGAATACCCCCCCAAATTACTTCACCCAACAAAAAGCAGGAAGCAGTTTGGAGAGAATGATGCCCAAATTCGCAAATATTGTTTATAAATGTTTACATTTAAAGGGGATATGATATAGAGATTTGAATTGGTATGGATCTTGATTTATTGATACAAATTTTAGGTCAATTTTATTATATGTGTATTTCTGCTCTTGATTAAGGTATTGTGTTTGT
>LOEQ01001784.1:4740-15446 GCA_001685075.1 Bramus lutescens
AGAGAGAGAGAGAGAGAGAGAGAGAGAGAGAGAGAGAGGAGAGAGAGAGAGCTCACATGTGTAAGGTGAAGAGGAAGAAAATGATGTCATGGCAATACACAAATACATTAGTATGGTTCTGACCACTGACTGTTTAATTTTTGTAAGTTTATCCAGAGAAAGCAAAAACTAGATTGGGTTTTCTGGAGGAGGACAGATTTTTTTTTAAATTAATTCATTGAGGTTAAGATAAACTGCAGAAGACGAAATGCAAATGATTGATTAACATATGGAAATTGCTCCATCTTTTGGATAATTAAAGAAAAATTAATAAAGTGGAGCCAGTAATGAAATTTCATCACAGTGTCTTTTAACTTGGCATAGACTAATAAAAAAGAGTAATATTCAAAACTGGAAAGGCTGTGGTAAGACACTTACTCTCATCCATTAAGGAGGCAAAAGTGAACGTCCCTCGCTGCAGCAGGGGCTATGTATATTTTTTTTTTTTGCTTTTTGCAATGTATATTTGATGTCTTCAATAAACAGGAGCTTGGCTTTCATGCATCATTATAGGAAGTCTAAGGCTAGCCCAAGACAAGAATATGACGCTGCAGCAGCCCAAGGAAGAAAGGCTCTGGAGAAGAGGCTTCGCCAACAGGATAGCTCAGAGGATGGTTTAGTCAAGAAAGTGCTAGAAGCTGGCAAACAAGAAGACTTGAATTTGATCTGTAGTACTCCCGTGAAAATGCTGGGCATGGTAGCAGAGGCTTGTAATTCCAGCACTGAGAAGGTAGAGACCGGAGGATTCCCAAGGCTGGCTGGCAAGTCAGCCTACCCAACAGGCTGTTCCCAGTGAAGAAACCTGGCTTTAAAAAACTCATACACATGCTTGTGCACACACACACACACACAAAGCAATGCAAGGACAGGCCACCAGTGTAAGAGGAGACTTCACCAAAGTGCTTGCCACCTACAGTTTTGATCAGTTACTCAATAGAAGGGTCAGAAAGACCTGCTTTGATAGCCTCTCACCCTGGGTGAGATCAGAATGAAAAAGAAACCCTAGATAGAAATGCTTCGGCCTTGAACAATCTCAGTTCATTAGTTATTACTAAGTAAAACCAAGGAGAGTACTGGAAAGTGCATGCTGGCCCATGGAGATGCCGGGGCCTGGGTAGGAAAATTGTCCTGGCACTCTCTTGGGATCCCTTAAGAACTCTAAGCTTAAGCTTGCTCCCACCTGGAGTTATACTACTTTGTACATGGGCTTCTGGTGGCCAGCTCTTACTCACTACACCTGCCAGCCAGAAACCTCTGCAGGCTTCCTTTGGTGCCACTAGATAACATATATGGCACTGGACTCTGCATTTTTCTAAAAAACAAAACAGACGATTGATAACAACAACAACAACAAAACCTGCCCAGCCTGCTAAAACATTAATAAAAAAATTTTTGAAAGAAATAACTGAAGTGGAAAGACCCTCAACTACACATTCAGATACTTCAATTTGCTGAAATTTCTTTCTATGTTTGTATCATCTAATAATATGACAAACATGTATTTCATGTATTCATTCAGCAAATGTGTATTGTGCTCTCACCAAGCTGAGTTCTGCGCCTTGAGATGAAGCAATAAAGCAAAGAAAGAAAGAAAGAAAACACAGCCATGGGAACTAGAACAATTGCTTGCTGCTTAAGAGCACTTAATTTAGCTCTTGCAGAGGACACAAATTCTGTTCCCAGCAACCACGTGGCAGCTCACAACCATCTCTAACTCCAGTTTCAGTAACCTAGCACCCTCTTCTGACCCCAGCAGGCATCAAGCACACACATATTGCCCACATACACACGCAGGCAATATCATGAAATTAGATCTTTGGGGGTAAAAAGTGACCAGTACCTTTGCTGTAGAGATTCTTCATGTTGACAAGGGAGGCAGCAGGTGACACACATAACAAGTAGGTCGTTTCAAGGCCTGCTTGTCTCACTCAATGCCTCTCCCTACCCTGTGACAGGAGCCCAAACCTCGCTTGCTGTATTTGCCACACAAGGTCCTGAGAGTGACTGTAGTCTCAGCCGGGGCCCTTACAAAGGCACCAAGAGCATCCTGGGAGCAAGGAACCTGGCTTCTGTGGGGCTTTGAACAGGACTCAGATTGCTTCTAGTTAACTCTGTTGCTAAGACAAATGCTATGACCAAAAGCGACTTGGGGGAAAGGAGGTTTCTTTGGCTTATACTTCCAGGTCATAGGCCATCACTGACATCAGAGCAGGAGAGCAGGAGCTCAAGCAAGAACTGAAACAGAGAACACAGAGGAACTCTACTTCCTGGCTTGTTCTCTGGCTTGCTCAATTGCCTTTCTTACATAACGCGGATCCCCCTTACCCAGAGATGGTACCACTGGATGGTACTCACTGATAGCAACTGGGGAGTCGGGCCCTCCCCATCACATCAATCACAAATCAAGACAATCTCTCACAGACATGTTCCCTGGCCACCCTGACTGTGGCAATTCTTCAACTGAGACTCCTGCTTTTAAGATCCCATTAGGTTTTGTTAAATTCACCAGAACAATTACTGAACTCACCAGCCACATCAGACCTTGGAGGAACAAGAGTCACAGTTTCTCCCCACAGTTATGGAGAAGAGACCATTTCATATTACAAGTTCATGTTGGAGACAGCACTGTTGATTAGTGGGGAATAATTATGAAAGGAACTCAGGGACAGACAGGAGCAAATTTTGTACCTACCCACTCCCAGATTTATTGGTTCATGTCTGATACACAAAGAACTCAAAAGGAAAAAGTGTGTAATTTGGTGAGTTTGTACACATGCATGCATACATTCAGGTTACCTTCACCATGATCAGGGTAATAAATACATTCATCTCTTGCAAACATCTATGTGTGTGCGCGTGCGTGCGTGCGTGTGTGTGTGTGTGTGTGTGTGTGTGTGCATCCATGAGCACATGCACATGCTTCAAGAACATTTAGCCTGAGGTCTAGTCTTTTAACAGGTTGTAAGTGCCTATTATCTCCTGTGGCACTGCACACTGTGGAACCTATTCATCTTATGTAACAGTAACATTACAGCCATTGAAAAGTTCCCACGCCAACCCCCACTCTCAGAAACCAATCCCCATCATCTGCTTCCATGTGTGGACATGTCCCATCTGAGAGGACTCCTGTTCTTGTGTGACTGACATCTTTCTTAGCGTGTCTTCCATATTTATGGGCACAAATGGTGGGAAAGAATTTCTTTTAATTTTTGCTAAGTAAAGCCTGTACTTATGATAGTATGTAGTGTGCTTTAATAGGTGTACATAGCATGGGCTAGCTAAATCAAGTTCATGAACATAAAAAGCAGGTCACGTGCTCTTTTTTAGCAGGGAGACTATTCCAACTGTTCCCTTACTGTCTTTCAGATGGAAAACTACTATTTTCTATAATCAACAGGACACACAGTAGAGCTCTTGAACTTTTCCATTCTCCTTATGATTTTGTTGCCTTTGACTAACACCTCGAAGTCTTTTGACCTTGGTCTGTGGAAACCCCCAGTCAAGTCTCTGCTTCTGTAAGTCCAATAATTGTAAATGGCACAATGTGGGAGATCGTGGGATGTTTGTCTGTCTGCGTCTGGCTTAGTTCACTTAGTTAATATCCTAGTTTCATTCATTCAGTCACCTGCTTTCTTTACCCAGGCGTCCTCTGTGGGACACAGGTAGACTTTAGATCTTGGGTGCCTTGAATGTCACTGAAGAGAATACTAGAGTACAGATAATCTCCTCAACCAACGTGTCCATGTCAGAGCTGCATCCTTTGGATGTAGACACAGAAGTGCAACTACATGGTGTTTCTATTCATTTATTTATGTATCTATTCATCCATCCATCCATCCATCCATCCATCCATCCATCCATCCATCCATTTATTTTGGTTTTTCAAGACAGAGTTTCTCTGTGAAACAGTCCTGGTTGTCCTGAAACTCACTCTGTAGATTATGCTGGCCTCAAATTTACAGAGATCTGCCTGCCCTTGCAAGGATTAAAGGCCTGCACCAATATCGCCCAGCAGTGTTTCTATTCTTAATGTTTTGAAGATCCTTTATAGGGATTTTTATAAGGGCTTTCTGATTACATTCACACCCAATTTTGTGAAAGATTCCCCCTTCATTTTTAATCATTATCTTCTCACTTACAGCTTCTCCTTTTATTCTATCCACCCCACCTGATATTTTGATTTTAATTTAACCTCATGATTAGTAATGATAAATGTTTTTAATATATGTAGTTTCTATTTTTATGTATTCTTTGAAGAAATGTTTAAGCCTTTTGTCCATTTTTTGAATGTTTTAAGATTGGATTGTAGGGGTTCCTTGTATATTTTGGAAATTAAGCCCTTATGAGATGCAGTTGAAGAAAATACTTTCTTCAAGCCCATAGGTTGCCTCTTTACTCTGTTAGTGGTTCCCTTTGCTGTGCAGAAGACTTTAACTTGGTGAGATACCACTTAGCTGTGATTCTAGTGGCCTGTGATTCAGGTATGGTACCTAAGAAACTATTGCTGAAGTGAATCCGAAAGGCTTGTGGTTTCAGGTCTTTTTCTTTATTTATTGTTCTCTCTCTCTCTCTCTCTCTCTCTCTCTCTGTGGGGGGGGCTGTGTGCACACACCTGTGCACACCAAGGTCCTAGGAGGACCATCAGGTGTCTTCTCCCATTGCTCTCCACGTCATTCCCTTGAGATAAAGTCTCTCACAGAACTGGAACAGAAGCTCACCCTTCAGCTAGGCTAGCTGGCTAGTGAGCTCCCAGAATCTTCTTATCCCCAGCCCCTCAACACTGAGGTGAGAAGCATGGACAACCCTGCCCGATATTTTCTGGGTGCGCTGGGGACTCAAGCCTAGGTCCACAGGCGTGTTCAGCAGCTACCTTTACTCCCTGTGTCATCTCACTGACCCCTGCTAATGAGTTTTATGTTGAAGATTTTATCCATTTTGTTTTGAGTTGTGTGCGAGATAAAAATAAGAGCCCAGTGCCATTCTTTTGCCTATAGATGACAAGTTTTTCATTTAAAAAGATTATTCTTTCTCCAGGGGTATTGTTGGTGCCCTTATAGAAACTAACTGATCACATGTTTGAGGGTTAATTGTATGGATTCTGTTTCAAAAGTCATAGTTTTGGGTTTTTTTCTTTACTTAAATTCCTTCAGCTATTTCAGGTTATGTGCATGTATATATGTGTGTGTCTCTGTGTGTCTATGTGTCGCTGTGGCTGTGTGTGTCTGTGTGTGTGTCTCTCTGTGTGTGTTTTCCTTTTTCTGAGCAAAGAAATCTTCAGGCTCTCACAAAGATTGCCTTGAATCTGTAGACTGTTTTCAGTATTATATGGGTGCTTTTACAATTGTCTTCAGGCAATAGAGAATATCAGTCTTATTGCTTTTGTTTATTTATGCCTTTTTTTAATCAAATATTGGTGTTTTTATTCAAATAGTTCTGGACACCCTAGCCGAAAATTTAGGCAAGATAAAAAAAGAGTTATCTAAGTCATAAAATAAGTAAAATTATCTCCATTTGTAGGTGACATAATCTTGTGTGTTTAAAATCTTAAATGGACCATTTTTAAAAATCTGTTACATTTAACAAACAAATTCAGTAAACTGTAGAGTGTAAAATCAACTTGAAAGATCAGTTTTTAAAAAAAATGCCAATAATTAACTGTCTGGAAAGGAAATTGAGAAAATAACCCCATTTATAACTACAATAAAGAACATCACTTAGGAACAAGCCCAGCCAGCTAAAGAGGGTAAGCATAGACTGTCTTGGAAGGCCAGATTTCATGGATAATAGGGACTCAAAGAAGGTCTGGAACAGTTTCTGAAAAACAGAAATGTTATTTTAGATATTGATTTGTGAGAGAATACGTGATAGAGGTAGATAGGGCAGAGGCTCTTTTTAAGTGAGTTACCAAAATGCTGAGCATGAATTGAAAAAGGAAGCCTGACCAGGTGGCACAGGTAGATAATCTCAGATACCTGGCTGAGAGGCTGCACAGGAGGATCTCAATTCAAGGTCTATGTCAGCTCCCGTGAGTTCAAGGCCAGCTTGGAAAACTTAGTGTCTCTAAATAAAAAGTGAAGAACAATGGGGATATAAAATGGTTGTCAGGTATGTATGAGGCATTGGGTTCAATTTACAGTAAGATAAAAAAAATTAAGGAGTAAAATGGGAAAATGAACATGGGAAGAAGAGTTCATATATTGCCAATGTAGAAGGAACAGGAATAGAACTTAAAGCGGGAATCCTGTAGACTGTTTTATCTTTTATTAAATCAAATCCATGCACAATGATTGCAAGACAGAAGGAGGAGTGCGGGCAGCAGCGATCACCACGGGGAACCAGCTCTCTGTCAAGACACCATAACCTCCTTCCTCAAGGACCAAGGGCAACTCTAGCCATAGATCGGCCGGTTCCTCTCATCCCAGAGAGAGCGCATATGAGATGCTTGTTCTCAGACCACTCCCATAGGGCTAAGTTGCCGGAATACCATTGGCTTATGGACAGAAGTCCCACAACAGAAACTGACAGGCAGTGAGAGTAACTGCTGAGTGTTTCTCACCTAAGGCTCTATCTAGAAAGGATGGACATGGAATTAACAGAGATTGGGAAACCGGGACGTTTTTGCCCAGAAGCCCTTCACAGCTTCCCAACAGTTACATCCTTTCCAATGAGGAACCTGATTTTGGGAGTGATCGATGTACTACCTAGGACAAAAGAATTTTATATTAAAACTGAGGCATGTGATACAGACTAAACCCATGGAAATTAGCTTCTGGATTTGGTGGGACAGAAAATGAGCTGGTCTCTCATTCTAGCCCTTGGTGTCCTTCTTGACACTGGTCACGTCCGTGGTCAGAGGTAGAAAGGAGTGGGTATTCTAATGACTACTGATGCTAGTCTGTGCCCCTTCCAAGTCTAAAGGACTCCGTTGACATCACTTCCTGAGGAAGCCAGAGTATCTCAGGTTCTGAGGAACCATATTCATGAGACAAAAGCAAGAGTTTTATTCCAGACACACTGTACTAGTGAATTTGAGACACAAGCAGCATTCAAGTTGGGGTGTTCAAAGGCTGTGAGACCAGCCCTTTCAAAGACGAGACCCAGGAAGGACGTGTGCCGACCACCCACGTGAAGGTCATTCTTGAAACACAAAGACGAGGCTGAAAACAGAACTAACGCAAAGGAAAAGAGACAAAGACCTTAGGAGGAAAGCCACTTTCAAGTGAGTGAATGAAGAAGAAAGAGCGAGAGAGCTTAGATGTGACGTGGCAGACAGCTTGAAGAGTTCACACGGGCCACAGAAGAGGGAAGACGGAAGAATACTAGACTTCGGGGTTGATTCAAATCCGGCGGTCCTGGAAATTTGCCTGTCTCTAACAACCTCCAGGGGTGGTTTCAATAGTGAGGATGTTTTAGGGAGGAAAGCAAGTTAGGCATTGAAAGATCAGGGCTACAAGTCATTTTAAGAAGCTCCCAGGATGTAACTGATGGAAACAGATGCGGAGATCCACAGCCAAATATTAGGTAGTGCTCAGGAAATCCTGGGGAAGAGAGGGAGGACGGGTTGTAAGAGCCATAGGGGTCAAGGACAGCACAGGAAACCCCAAAGAATCAACTAACCTGGGCTCATAGGGGCTCACAGAGACTGAACCAGCAACAAGCGAGCCTGCATAGGACTGAACTAGGCCCTCTGCATATATGTTACTGTCGTGTAACTTGGTCTTCTTGTGGGACTTCTAACAGTGGGAGAAGGGGCTATCTCTGACTCTGTTGCCTGCTTTGGGGATCCTTTCATCCTATGGAGGACTGCCTTATTAGGAGAGGAAGTGCCAAGTCTCACTACAACTTGATATGCCGTGGGTGGCTGATATCTGTTGGAGACCCACCCTTTTCTAAACAGAAACAGGAGGCAGAGTAGTGGGTGGGGGGTGGGCTAGGAGAAAGAGGGAGGGGAAACTGCAGCCAGGCTGTGAAAACAAAATCAATATAAGCAACAACAGCAAAGCTCAAGGATGGATGGGGCAGCAGGCAGCATGGAAGCAATCTAGTTGAGTCCTTAGCCCACGGCTGAGCAGGTGCTCCTTGTTTACGATCCTGGCACTCATCTGGAGCAGTCACCGTGGTGCTTACAGGTAATTGTGACAGGAGCCAAGAACCAAATCAATTAATGTTAAGTACTGATAAGCACCCTTCCCTAATCAAAGATCCCCAGTCTAAATCAGAATGTCACTATTTCCTGATTTCACACACAGGGAAACTGAGGCACAGAACTGAGGCCTTACCCAAGGTCATGCAGCTAGAAACAGCAGAACCAATTCAAATTCAAACCACCTGACCTAGAAGCCATGAACACAGAATGAATAGAGCGGGGAAGGGGCCGGTCATCAAACCACAGCCCTACATAGTACTATGTATTATGCTATGCACCTAGAGTTGGGAATGGTTTTATTATTTGTACATGGATGGAATAACATTTCATGATGTGAAACAAATTCTTACTGGACAGAAGAAGTGAGATAAGAAGAAGAGGTGGTAGCTTAGGAGGCAATGCGAGGAAAACTTTGAGTTCATTTGAACCAACAGCTAAGGAAAGACCTGTTCCTAAGGAGACCCCCACAGAAGGCAGACGTCACCTGGAAGAATACTGAGGCTTTCGGCTGTTCAGCTGCCCATAATAGGATGTCTCATCAAAGCTGCTTTCTTCTGATAAAGAAGCTTCTCCTCTGTAAAGTCCAAACTGTCAGCCATGTGTTTGAGGACTTCATGGAAGAGCTGAGAACAAGATGTTTGCCATGCACTCAGACTCCAAGTGCACTGTTGGCATGGGAACCAAGAAGCTTGAAAAACCAGACTTTCAAATTTCGTTTTACAGCTCCGTTTGCATGTTGTGGGGGTGTGGGTGCTAATGGTGACACTTGGGTCAATCGGAGGACCCAAACATACTGCACTACTTTAATGAGCTTCCTGATACTTCTTTCACTAGCTAATCAGCACTCGTGTTTTTGTACACTAAATGTATTTATTTACACTAATACTTTTCCCATCACAGTGTCACCTAAAGTGTGGCTCATTGTCAGCTCTGCTGCTGAGGGCTCCATTCTGTGTGGACCGTGGCATCAATGGAGCAAACGAGCCTGCGAGGCCGCATACATGCACACGCACACGCACTCCTCAGGCAGCCTGACCGTCTCCTAACAGATCACTTTCTTGCTTCTGAGGCCGATAGTGCTTTACTTAAACGATGGGTCAATCTCATTAATTTAGGGTTGGCCAACTTCATGTGACTTTATTTTGACCAGTGCCTGTTGACCGTAGATCTTATTGATTACCAATTTTAGCTGAAACAAGCCTCAGGCATCAGAAATTCTGGCTGACCCCAGTAACAATATAGAAGCCAGCAGCAAGACAGCACCGTTGGAGTGCTCCTCAATAACTAGGGATGTGCCCGGGGATCAGTCTCAACTCCTGACATTCTGTAGTTGATAACCTCATCAGCACCAAGCAACTTTAAGTTCCCCATACGCACCTTCTGTTCAGAGATGGACTCTCAGATCTGGCTTTGGCCATGGGAAATACTGAGGTAGCATGATGCCTAAGGCTTCTTTTCATGTGAATCCATAGTATATTGGGAAACAGAGATGGGGAAGCACAGCTTGGCTTCTTGAGTCTTTTCCGTCTAGCTCACAAAACAGTGGGGTTTTGTGGCCTTTTGTTGCCGTTCTTTGAGTATGTGTGACAGCAATGCCTTACCTGGACACCCCCGCCCCAAGCATTCTTTAGCCTTTACAGAAAGCCAAATGGAACACAATGTCCTGTCCTTACTGTTACTTTGTGACTGCTTCCCACATGAAGCTAAGAGGCACTCACGAGCGGGGCCGTGCTTTTCTGATAGCTGTTTTCTGCACCTCTTAGCACAATGCCTGCCACAAGGACAATACTCAAAAAACAACTGTTTCCTAAGAAACTGATACATGAGGAGTGGAGTGGGTAGCCAGGAGCTGCTAGTGATCGAGGGAGAACAAAGGAAGCTGTGATTTTAGGTTTTCTTTTTGTGACGATTGGGGCTTTTTTTCCACAATTCCTATATTAAATCTGAGTAGAAAATCTGTTCTTTGCGCTTCAGATTTATAGACTTGAAGGAAAGAATTTATTCAAAACAACCAAAGTCAAGTTCAGGATTCAAGGCTCATAGTATTCTCTGCAGTTTGCCTCCCTTTTCTCCAGATGGGGCTTGACTCAAATCCATCCTAGCCCATGGTAGTGGGTGACATTCTGACAATATCTAGACTTCAAAGTTATAAATATTATCCATGCAGCACCCACAAAATAACTACTGATGGATGGGTCATCTGATTAAATTAAAATGTTTCCTGAGAATGGCCGGCCTTGGTTTGGATAACATGAGCCAGATGTTTTTGGTAACCATCATCTATTCTACATAATAGCATCCCTTTGAACATCCCTGGAGCCAGCTGTCATCAGCATCATCAAGCCAGGTTCCCACTCCCCTACTATACCCAGAACTATCTACCCTTTCGGGATCTAAACTCATTCTAGGCTCTTCTGAAGCCAGGTTAAAACACTTTGTACCAAGGGAAAGGTTAGAGAGAACAGATGGTGTATTTAGCATGTGGGATCTTCAAGTGTCTTCAGATTTAACCTGTAGCGGG
>LOEQ01001784.1:37291-67859 GCA_001685075.1 Bramus lutescens
TAGCCAAGAAGAGGCTAGATATAATGGGCCAGGCAGTGCTTAAATGAATACAGAATACAGTTTTCCGGGTAATTATTTTGGGTAAAGCTAGCCGGCAGCCGGGAGCCGGACAGCCGGAAGCGGCCTGCTGCTCCTTCACTACAGAATATAATGAAACAATGAGAAAAGTGTTTTTAAAATTAAGAATCTGGATGGTTTAGTCATAAGAGTTGATGGGTCTCAAAACTTTTGTGATGTTTAAAATGGAAAGAATACAAGAACACGTTATACAAATGTATACTACGGAGTTGTACACCTTTGAAAAACTCCATGCATGCAGCATGGATCCATGCATCCTGTTATAATTCCACATCCCATTCAGCATGCTCAAGTACAGGACAGACATGAAAGAAATAGACAAATATCACAAAGTTATTTTAGATTCATTTAATTATGGGAAGTTTTGTCATTTAATATCATTTGAGACAAGGTTTTACTATGTAGCACTAATTGACCTGGAACTCACAATGTAGACTGACCTTGAACTCACAGAGGTCCACTTGCCTCTGCCTCCCAAATACTGAAATTATATGTGTGCACAACCACATGCAGCTATTTTTTCCTCTTTTTTGTAACAAAAAAGAAAGAAGGGAAAGAAAAAAACATTCTTTCATATAGCTGTAACTTTCTTCTGTGGACATTTCTTATTTTATGACATTTATTTGTTTGCTTGTTTGTTTTATGGGCATGCATATGTGTGAACATGTGTACATTCCATTACATACATGTGACGGCAAGAGGACAACTTGTAGGATTCAGTTCTTTCCTTCCACCATGTGAGTCCCAGGGATGGAACTCAGTTCATTAACTTGGCATCAGGCACCTCTCTGCACTGAGCTATTTCACTGGCCCCATGACATGTTTTAGTTAACTAATTTATCACCATGAAATAGCATCAAAATTATTTGAAAAGAATAAATAATATCATTGAACTGAAAGGTCATTATGCCTCCAGTGCAAACTGGCACTCAACCAACCAATCAGGACACTGCTTGCCACCTGTTCAGTGGCTCCCCTGACTGGGATGGTAGAAAGAAAGCTGACCTATAAGCAATCTGGGCTGAGCTGTGTTCCTATTGGGTGGTTAGACCTTCCTCACCTGCATAACACAGCTCCCACTCTTCTGCAGAAGACCTGCAAGACTCGCAGGAGACCTGAAATGGAGATGTGCTTTGTAATCTGTGGAGTGCTTGCCTGTGGGAAGTGACAAGCGTACACAGAGATGTGCCCAATTTGACTATAATAATTCGTAATTTTGTCATTGGCATTAGTCCTAAACTACCTTAAACTCACTCAATTCTCAAGAAACGGTCATTATCCGGAAGGCACAGCCATTTACAGGTGAGGAAAAGTAAAGGCGCTTGGGTCTAAACTCATCCCCAAAATGATGGGATCAGGATGGATACCCCTGGCTTAATAGACAAACACATCGTCTCCCCGTCACCAGGGTGGCTGCCTGCCTTGCCTCATGAGAGGTCTGTCCTAACAGAGAAATGTCTTTCAGGAAGAGTGACCAAAGCTCCTTTAACTAGACATGTGCACTTCAGAAGCTCTCTGAGCTCTGTGGAAGCTCAGCCATCTCTCAGAGCTTACTCCCAGCAGGAAGGCAGCCACAGAGCCATTCCTCTGATGCCCCCTACCCGCCACTGCACTCTGCTTAGGCTCCCTCAGTGCCCTGCAGCAAATGTTCCTCCATTTCAAGGCTACCTTCGTCAGTCGTTATAAGCCACACTTAGTCAAATGAAAAAGTTGAGATAAACTAGGAAATATCCCAGTAAGAGTTCCCCTGAGCCTGGAACACCCTCACTAATGACTCCTGGCCCATAGAAAGAAGCCAAATTGTGATCAAGAGGGATAACTGGTGATTATGTGAATGGTTCCTGCTCCCAGGACTAGCCACCAGATATGTGGTTCCCAGTGGTCCCTGATAAAAGGGTCTCCTTATTTATTTGTTTAAAAAAGGATCTGGACTTCTTTATTAAAATAAAAAAAACTCCAGAGACCATGTATGAAGCAAAAAGGTCACTGGGTTCTATGCGTTAAGATCCTTAATTTCACCCATAAATGAGATCTTCACTGTGACTTCTGCAATTATGGGAAGAGCAGGGAAATGAGAGTGTGAGGAAGATCGAAGATTCTGAGGTGAAGAGTTCTGCTCAGCAATCTGGCTGCCTCTGTCAGCGTCAGAACCTCTGTTCCTTGAGCTCCTTGTGCTGAGACTGAGGGACAGAGGGACGGAGGGAGGACACAAGTGTGCCCTTGTACAGTGTCTCGAGGCTGATATGGGCTCTAGCTGGAGCTCTGCATCCTAAGCCCTGGGCTTCAAGACACCACCAATCCTCAGAGTAGAGTCATTCCACACTAGCTCTGCATCCCTGAGAGCGCAGGCTTCCTAGAGACAGGGGTGTGTGTCTTGTCTAGGAGCCTCCTGATCCTGGAGGCTCCCATTGGGCAAGTTTTAAGCAAAGAAATGATTCCCAGGAACTGCAGAGATGGCTCGGCAGTCAAGAGCACTTGGTCCCCTACAAGAACAACCATCCGTAGCTTCACTTCCAGAGGATCTAACACCCTCTTCTGACCTGTGAGGGGACTTCATGTATGAGCTAGACATACCTCTGCAGGCAAGCTCTCACAGACATAAAATAAAAACAGACAAATCTCTTTTAGAAAGGAATGATCTCCAGTATCAATGGGAGTCTAACACTTATAAAAATAGCATTTTTATTTGCATTTTCAATAAATGTCTATATAGCTAACTCCCAGGCAGGTCCTACACACTTGCTTGCGAAACAAAAGCTGACGAGCACTGTGATAATTAGTCAGCTGGCATTGACTGGAGCTCTTAATGAAATGAAGCATGAACCGTTTGAGAAAGCAATTGAAAGCCATCATACACGCCATGAATCATCTCTCAAAGGCACATTTATTAAATCAGAATTCATAACTTTGATATTTTGTCTAACAGGTTTGGTATCCTTTTGAGACTCTATTGGTGGGTACAAAAGACAGATGTTTCCAGAGCTAGACTGAAGGGGGTGTGGGAACCTGGCAGACACCAATTAAACAGACAAGGCAGAAAAATGCTGTTGCTCAATGTTTGGGACGGTGTACTATGGTCTTGGGATAGAATTCAAAGACAACTTTGCATATGAATGGACATTGAATCTCAGTGAGACACAGAGGTTGGAGGACCTGCCTGAAGTGATCAGACAAATGTAGAGGCCCAAGACTCCAATCAGTGATAGATTTGGGAGTTGGAGAAATTTCTTCATTTGGAGAAACTTTAGTCAAACAAGAGTCAAAGTGATACAAAACCCTGTTTTTACTTGCTCAGGTACCAGGGATCTGGAGATTTAGAACCCTTTCTTAGTTCTGGGCTCTTCAAAGACACCTGTTTCTTTTAGCTGGAGCAAATATATGTGACATCAATGTGACATCCAAAGACTATTGTCGCAGGCACCTCTTTGGGCGATCAAATGAAAGTGGATTGAGAAGCCTGTGAAGATGTTTGGCTCCTTTGACTGCTGGCAGTCGTAAATTGGTGGATCAAGGTGACATTGTCCCCCACAGCTCACAACTGCAATGCTTCTTAGATCCTCATATTCATAAAGCAGATCTGGAATCCTTGTAGACATCCCTCTTGTGTGAAAGGTAAAAGGGCCTTTCCCTTTCAACTGCTTTGACACAATGCGGCCATTCGCCAGCCTTTTATGTCCACCGCTTTTCCAACCACAGCCACGGTCTGCTGTTGACTTAGCTCATCCTTTGCACAGAACAACACCTATTCAGATGTCTGTCCTCCATTGTAACCTCACTCAGTCCCTGGAGCTGTGCAAAGATCATGACAAAAGTAATGTCTTTTAACATCACTGGACATGAGTACATTTAGAGAAAAGTAACCATCCTGCCGGGTGGTGATGCTTTCTTTTATCTATGTTAATTAAAGAAAGGATATCAAATTCCAAAGCCAAATGAAAATCAAAAAACATTATGTCATGTTAGCAAAAACATGCCAGTGAATGCAACAGACACACTTCCAACCTCTCCGGTCGAACGAACTGTAAAACTAGTTATTTTGTGGTTGCACACAGCAGTTGCCATCATCCTGATACAAGGGTGGGGTGGGGCAGAGGGTCTCTTCCCACCACAGCAGCCTTTCTCTAGTTTATATTAACAAGTGCATCTAATGACCACCTGATTGCTGGGCCCACCCAAGTGTTCTGATTCAGTAGTCTGGGTGGGTATAGCTCAACACCTTGCATTTCTAAGAAGCTCTTAGGGAATGCTGATGATGGATATAGCATTGCTGGTCCATAGCCTAAGACCCACTTCTTAGTACACAGAAAGCCCCACTGGCAAAGCCACACAACTTCTCCCAGACAGTGTGGGGGCTATGAAATTCATAGATCTGGCAGGGTGCTAGTGCCACTAAGCAGTTTCATTCTATTTCCTGGTTTGGTTTCATATGTAATAACATCCTAGCCTTAATGTAGAAATCTCTATAGAATGACAGAGATTGTATTAGTTAGGGTTCTTTTCATATATATGAAAGGGATTTATTAGAATAGATTATAGGCTGTGGTCCAGCTATGTCCACAATGTCTGTCTACCAACAGAAGGTACAATAATTCAGTAACTGTTCAGACCTCAAGACTGGATCTCTCAGCTGGTCTTCAGCATACTCCAGAATCCCGAAGGAGTAGGCTCTAAGTGAAGGAATGGACTTAACAGCCACAGTGAGGGCAAGCAAGCAAAGAGAAAGTCAACTTCCTTATTCCATGTCCTCTATATATGCTGACAGCAGAAGATATGGCCCAGATTAAAGGTCGATCCTCCCACCTCCAAGATCCTGATTAGAAATGGCCTTCCCACTTCAAATGATTTAATTAAGAAAGAGCCCCTCCTACATATGCCCTGTCGTTTGTTGTTTTGGTTAAATCCAGATGTAGTCAGGTTGACAACAAGGAATAGCCATCTCAGAATCCAGATGTAGTCAGGTTAGCAACAAGGAATAGCCATCATCTCAGAATCCAGATATAGTCAGGTGTTGACAATAAAGAACTTTTCAGAGACTTGCTCTCACATCTGAATCATCAGTGTTGATGTGGGAATGGCTGTCAGAGTCTTCAGACTCATCACAATCCCAAACCCCAAACTGGGACCAGAAAGGCCGAGATATTTTTCTGGATATCCAACACTGAGTCAAAACTAAAACCCAGGTTTGAGGACACCTTGCTCAAGTCATTCCCCCCAACACTTCTCTGAGGAAAGTGAAATAGCCTGCCGACTTTAGCAAAGAGGTTCCCTGTTTACAGGATGGGCTCTCCCAGTAGTTGTCAGCCCTGGTTGGCTTCATTTTAGCCTCCTCTGGGGAGTTAACAAGGATAACAATGCCAGGCCCAGCTTCAGAGATTTTTGACCAATAGCTCAGAGTGGTGGCGAGTGTACATAGCCTTTTCAAAGCTCCCCAGGGGATTCCAAGCTGAAACTTTGAGCTTTGCTGCTACCTGGACCATGGGATCCTCAAAGGCAGAGTGTATTCTTATTCTTTAATCAGGAGAACACTAGAATATTCTTGGCAAAAAAAAATGTATTGAATAGAAATCTACAGCAGTGCTTATTAAAACAAAGGCACGAGCAGCAGCAGCAACTGGGTGCTTGTTAGAAAGACAAGCCCTCAGTCCTCATGAAGACTTCTATTTGGGAGCCCCTGCAGTCTGCGTATTAGCCAGCCCACTAGGACTCCAGATCCTTCTGCTACTGAAGATTCCCAGCACTAAGGAATGAAACTATGTATGGAAAGCTGAGATAGAGACATGTCACTAAAAACAGAGTCTATAAGGAAACAATGATACATTGCCCAGGAAAATGGTGGTGTTAGCAATTGTGGTGGGAGTCAATGTTTGTGGGAAGTTTGTGGGAAGAAGCAAGCTGTGCTAGAACAGAACCTGGGTGAAGGCAAGAGGCCAAAACGAGGCAGGACGTGTTGCCAGGGAGCTAAAGGATAGACTCGGGTACTGGAGTTACTGATACTGGGTGAACGCCAGAGGTGGAGGCGAGACTTGAGAAGTTCCTGGAGCTTCTTGAAGAGTGGGCTCAGAACCGAAGGTCTTGGTTTAATAGAACAAGTGGTGGAAGACAACATTCATTTCACTGGAGAGCAAAGGCCACCACCAAGGGTATAACACTCAGGCAGGGAAATGATTCAGGGAGCCAACCTTGGGGACTAAACAATATACCAATTCCAAGACCCTCTTGTGGCTTGCTGTATGGCTACTCAGCTATCAGTCCTTGAGCAAGAGACAAGTTCTCTGGACTTTCCCTTCATCCCCAATACAAGCCCAGCGCCCCAGAGTAAGAATGTGACAAAGACTAGAAAACTCTAAAGTAATTGCCACAGCTATCCCACTGCTTGCAATGAGTACTGTGCTAACAGGAAGTCTGCATGAGGGTGTCACAAGATGACTGATGGCCCCAAAGCCACTGTCCTCATGGTGCAGTAGAGAGGATGTGATCATTCACTAAGTAACGAGCCCATCCAGTGATGAAACTGTATAATACGGGTGAGTCTTTCTGTATTTGGTGATTGGCTTCCAAGGCTAGCCCACCCAATAGGCTTTAATTTGGGGGTTTCCATCAAGCTCTCCCCACCTGGAGTTTGTCTACTTCTCCCGCCCAAGGATTAGCATGGCTGGCAGGATCACAACTGGCAGAGATTTGCCCTTTGAAGTATTATTTCTAAAAAATACAAAAGCAAAAGAACTCCACCTAAAGCAATTAACTTAAAAGCATATGGAAGGCGCAGAAAGCTCTCTGCCTTCCTTTCCAGACTGAAGAGGGCCGGCCTGGCTTTGAAAATGAGCGTATACCACAGATGGCCACATTTGGTCCTTGTGGCACCATTCACTGATCATCTAAGTGTGTTCTGTGCACGGGGCACATGAAGAGCTGAGCCCCCATTGCCAGGTATTGCTGATATTCCATAATTAATAAGTGTCATTATGTGCTGTGCCTTGTGCTAAGAACCAGGGACCAGGGAGAAAAAATGAACAGGAAGGATTAAACCCCATTCATCCTTCATTTTGTTTCTAGACTAGATTGCTGAAGGCATCTCTCACACTATAAGGAGGGCAAGGTTGTCTCTCCCATTTTATAGCTAGAAAAACTAAGTCCCCGATGGAATAAACAGCATTTACAGCAACTGCTTTGATGATTGAATGACGGAGGTGGGATCTGAACTCAGGACAGGCTGAAGGCCATGTATAATGAGAATGAGGACCAAGTCATTCCTCCTCTTTCTAACCCTTGGAATTCTCATCCATGAAACAATGACCTTTTAAAAGAATTTCTTGAACTGTACTGTCTTCATCCATCTTTTTAACACGGCAAGAGCCTGGAGTTTGAAGTAAATACACATGTTTGTAGCCCATTGGATGTGAAGACCAATCGTTCCATTTTCTCTTTGACAGATTAGCAACTGGAACCCAGAGAAGAGAAGGGAATTCCCCAAGGCCATGCGGCATAAAAAGACAACATAAGGTCTTAAAGGTAGGGTCTTATAATGCTCAAATGTCTTCAAATTTTCAAGCGTGCAAAGATGCACACACCTGAACACTGTGAGTAATGCCAATCATCATAGTTAATGTTTAGTGATCTGTGTGTGTGTTCATGCGCATGTGCCCAGGTTTACCAACCTATGTGTGCCTCAGTGAAGCTTACTATTCTGGATACATTGACTGGCCAGTGAGCCCCAAGATCGATCTCTGCACCTCCGATTCTGTGATTCCAGGTATGTGCCACTGCACCCAACTGCTCAGAAAACCCCAGGGTTACAGGCATATGCTGCTGTGCCCAGCTGTTTTTGTTTTTACGTGGATGCTGGGCATAGAACTCAGGTCTTCAGGCTTATGCAGCAAGCACTATATGGACTGAAGCATCTCCTCTAAAAAGTAAAGTTCAACCTGCAGGATTGACTTCTCAGGAAACATCAGTCATATCAATCATTGTGTGGGGGCAGGGGAAACGGCTGCCGACACGAAGTGAAGCCAGGTACAGAGCGTCATGCGCTCACCCTCATGCAGACATGTCAGATGGCCTACAAGGATGCACTGTAGCATGTCTGGCATAGCCTCACTCTGTACACTGAGGGGAAGGCAAGGCTTCTTTCTGCAACTGAACTCCCAGAATTACCTTCCTTCCTATACTTACAGTACTAGAGAAAATGAGTACCGAAGTCCTCTTGACTTCCAGTTGCCAAAGTAAATATGCATCAGAACGTTTGAGCCATGTGAAAGCTCTCAATGTTTACCATGGGCTCTACCTCATGATTTGAACCTTTGTTGATAAAAACAAATAGGTTAACTATACAGAGATGATTACACTTAATAATGCTAATTGTCATAGAAAAACTGCATTAACCTGACCTGGCTGGCTTTCCATATATAACAATTTTCCATAAGCCAAGTACATGGGGTCAGGGTGGCAAAGCCACTGTCATATGCATTCCTGACACATATGTGGGAGGAAAGGTGCACTTCTTCCATAGTGGACAACATCACTTATTTGGTCAGTTTCCTAGGGATGTCAATGCTGTCTGAAGGCCAGAGCTGTTTTCTGTCTAGCCAGGATCAAAAGAACCCTAGTACAAGGCAGGCGGGTTTCTTGAAAATGGGTGAACTTGTCTATGGCCATACCAACCTGAACACACCCAATGCTGTCTGATCTCAGAAGCCAAGCAGGGTTGGGCCTGGTTAGTACCTGAGTGGGGAAATAGATGAACACACATTAACCTGCAAATGTATAATCAATATTTAACCATTATAATCCTTTTGTTCTCCAACAAAGCAGCCCCCAGCTTATACCAATGGATATCTGCGGTCTGTTTTGTTCCTCCATATCTGGTGCTCAGTCCAACTCTTAGCACACGATGTTTGCTCAGTAAAAGTTTGTTGGCTGATTCAACACATCAAACAAACAAGTCAAGAAGGTGCATGGTATGTAGTTTGTAGGAGTTCTTTGTTGGATGCCAGCCCCTCATTGTGGTCAAAAACTGGCGTTCTCAATCTTGTGACAACCAGCAGGGTATTTGAGGAGTGGGCAACTCAGAGTTAGAACATATGTAAATTGGTACAGCAGAATCAGCTGGGGGCTCTGGGGAGCACCATGTATGGCTCCCCACTGCAACGGCTCTACAATGAGACTTAGGTTTGGGGGACTCTTTGAAGGCTCTGCAGGTGATTCTTACAGAAGCCAGGATCGAAGACCCTACAGCAATGGTTCTCAGTGTTCTCGCCAGAAGAGCTGCCTCAGCATCACCTGGGTACCTGATAGACAGAGGAGTACTTTGGGTTTTGGCAGATTGACTAGAGACAAAACACAGCAGTTGTGAGGATTTTACAGCCCTGCAGGTAAGTCTGTGAGCAAGATGGTAATGAAAGCCAGATGCTGTTCCTTGTGGGACTCCAGCCCAGCATGGGAAGATGAGGCAGGATCCCTTCCTTCTGCTCACAGCCCGAGCTACAGAACAGAGACTGCAGGAGTAGCAGCCCCAGGGTATATGTCACTGCTCTCCTGTTCTAAAAATTGCTACATCTGTACATGCAACTGCTAATAAAAATGTCTGTGCTGTGGGGTTGAGAGCTTTATTAATCACTGCTTGAGTGCTCCTGATCGCCCCTTTCCAGATGGAGCACATGCTTCCCAAGGGCAGCCTGACACTCATAGCTTTCCTGCATCCCCGCTCTAGACCAATGGGGATGTCCCATGAAGCTCCATCATCTTCCAGGGGACTTCTCTGGGTTCTTCTTTCATCCTCGGGCCCTGACTGATTCACTCACTCTCTTTATCCAGCCTCTTCCCATCTCAGGACCACACAGACTGTCTTTGAATTTCCCAAGAGTCAGCCTCGTGAAAGAGACAAAGTCTGACCTTCTCAGCCTCAGGGACAGCTTGGGGACACCAGGGGAAAGGGAATCCCTTTAAAAATGCCAAACTGAAAAGCAGAGACAACAAAAGAAGACCATAGCATCTCAACATATAAAGGGTGGGCAGGAGGCAGGGGCTCAGGGATTCAGTGTCACATAGACCTGTAGTCATCTGAATGAGACAACCTCAAATATGTCCCACATCTGAGCTTCAGGCTGAACATCTACACAACTAAAGGCAGGCACCTTGGGCTATTAAAAAATACTCAGGAGTCTATCAGAATATTAGACATTCTGTGGTGGTTTTCCTAGGTATTCGATGGAGTAAAGAAGGGATAGAGGAAGGAAAGGAAAGAGAAGGAAAAGGAAAGAAAGAGACAACACACACACAAATATCACTAGACACAATTCTCCATCTGTCTCTTGAGACCTCCTTTTGTACCCAGTGTGGTGCTCTGAAAAACCCACAGCAGGCCCAGCATGGCTGAGCACTCTTACGAGACACTGGTACTTGAGGAGCCCCAGTCAAATGTCAAATGATACAGGCATTTGACTGGCAAAAGAATTAAGAAAGGAGAAAGAGAGAAGATAAAATGATGGCATGGTGATGACAATTGGAATAACAGCCCATGTTTATGCAGAGTGCCTAGGCACCATGAGCATCCTCTAGGCTTCCCAACGACATTCTTCCTCCAAACCGCCAAGTGAGGAAGTTTCTAGTGGGCCAAGAAACAAAAGTCAAGGAAATCTGACCAAGAATGGCAGAGCTGGACCCCCTTACAGGACCATTTAAGGATCTTGCCTGCCTGTCCTTTCTGCACTCCCTCACTGAATTCAAGCCTTTAGTGCCCCTGTCTTATGAGGAGAATGTTGGCAATAGCACCCGTCCTGCTGTGCCCTATAAAGGCACATCGCATCATTGATTGGCAGAAGTTGAGAGTTCAGTGATGGAGGCTGGAATTAAAGGACAAATGAGGTTGGAGCAAAGGATCCATTGTTGTGTGTTCCCATTCAAACTCACAACCTCTGACCAGACCTGGCACTTTATTGGCATTCAGAAAAATGCTTGATTGGAGGCACATATAAACATAGGAAGGATTGTAGTGACCCTTGGTCACCCTGAATTTTGTACCTGGGAGACCCCAGACCTATCACAGTTTGTCCACACTTAGGGAATTGCTCACAACTTCAGGAGTTGGCAGGGCCCATGCCCATACATCTCATTTGGGCAAGAATCCTGCCTCCCCCTCCATTTCCATCCTGCCCATACATGTGCACCCCCCTAGCATCCCTGTCCGGGGAGATATTTCTCCCAAGTCAAAGAGCCACTTCTCAGAAACCAGGGGCTGAAATTACAGCATAAGATGGGAATCACCCTGCAGGGAACAAAAGAGAGAAGCCAAATCCTTTTCTAAAAATATCACAGCAGATTCTGCCACCAGGCTGAGATGAATCATAGCACATTCTAGATCTCAGTCTTGCCGCCTTCCATTTCTTCGACAAAGTGCAAGTAATGATGGCTTCCTGAATGGTCTTCTAAGGAATGAGTTCATGCATTAAAAACTCAGTGAGTAGAGACTCAATAGCCCTTAGGCTTTAGCCACACGGACATTCTCCCGGCCACCACCTATGTCTGATACTGCACCCACCTCCACTGGCGAGGGTCCTCTTCTTCCTTCATCTCCAGCTTGCTCTGGAAGGGGACACTAGCTGTATGCATGACACCAACTGGGGCTCCCCTTCAGGACCTTCCCGTGGCAGGTGCTGACAAGAACCCGCACAGTAGAAGGAAGGAAGGCAGCAGTGTGAACTGTGATTGCATGGTTCAACCTTCCATCCACAGACTGAGAACAGCTGGACTCATTCTGTAAGCCACAGTTTCCAGGACCCTTTGCTAGCTCCCTTTTCTGATCAAGCTTCAGCATGGCAATAGCCTCCAAAATGCACCACAGTCCCTGTTTTCCCCTTAGCCACGCTATCCCCAACTGCCGTACACAGTCAGTGACCTCTCCTCTATTCCCCTGTTAGAGGCACCATGTTTCCTGATGAGTAGGAGGCTTCTTTGAGTTCTGAAAGTTTTCTATCATTTAAAGTACATCTGTCAAGACCACCTTTTCCAAGGAAGCGCTACAGATGGGATGAGCCTTCCAAGACATCTCTGTGCTGTCTGCATGTCATCCTCTGATCCATAGTGCCAGACCTCAGTGCACACAGGATCTTTCCTTCAGTCCAGAAGGATGCAGCCCCCTCCAGGCTCTCCCACCACTGCTCCACCACTTAGTGCAAGGTCCTCGTGCTCTGCAGAGCCTTAAAGAGAGCAATCTGCATTTTGTCCCACCCTCCTGCACCTTGGAAGCCCAGTTCAATGTGTCTCTTTTCAGCATCAAGGATTTCTCATGTTGACGTTTTCCCAGTCCGTGATGCACAGAACACCTGACCCGGGATCCACCTAGAAGCACCCTCTAGTCACGCCGTTCACGCCTGACCACCTACAGCCTTGGAGGACCACAGAACACTGGACCCGGGCAGGAGGAAGATGGTCTGTTTCCAACCCCTCATCTTGTTGAAACACTTCTATGAGGAAGCCCCAGAAAACACTGATGAACTGGTAGAGGAGAGACACACCAGCACATGGCATTAAGATATGGCATTTACCAAGGACTCCTGTGTGCCAGGCTGTGCCACATGACCCAAGGAATCTCCACAGGGATACCTGGGCACTGCACTGTGTGTCATACGATGGTACTCTGGTTGCTGATACAAGGCCCAAGGAGTCCCATGCAGCAGCATCTTGCTGGTGTGTCATTGTCATTAGAGAATGACACTAAAGACAATCAAGTACACTACAAGAAAATGAGAACAAAACTTATGGGTATCAAAAACTCAGTAATCAAGATGTACTTTAATGCGATCTTTACAAACCTCCAAATTAATGCTCTCAAATCCATGGAGAACCAAATTGCAAAATGTTAAAGGCAGATAGCATTCCTTCCTATAGTGGTCCAGCTCTGCTTCACTTTCCTCCCGCTAATCTCAGTTCTATATCCAATAAAACTTTATTTACAACGTGATATGGACAGTTTGATAATTTGAACTTTTAAAATACCGTGTCCAGTGTTACTTAACTTGGTATCTTTTTGGTGTTCAAAGGTGAGTGCTCAGCTCTCCTCATCAGGATAAGCTTCCTAGTAAGTCATTTAAAATACACAAATATGAAGCCAACTCAGATATTCTGAGGAGTTTTTTTTTTTAAATCTGATTTTCAAGATCAAACAACAGACTTCAAACCATGTTGTGCTTCAGGTGACACTGTCAGCTCTTGGAGCTGTGATTGCACATTCCCTTGATTGGGGCTGTTGGGGGGAGGGGCACTTCACTGGAAAAGAATTAAGTGCTGTTCTCCTGGTAAATCAGGTGAATGATTTCATTCAACTTTTGAGAAGAGGAAGCTAAAGTGGAAGAAGCCTAAGTGTGAGCTGCCCCATCCTCCTAAGTAAATGAGGAGAGTTCAGAGAAGCCCTGGGTGGCTGCTTGGTTAGGTTAAGACATGTGATCCCTTTTTCGTGTTACCAAAAAGTAACCAAAATGTGTGTCCCAAATATGCCTCATCTAACTTGTTAGTCCACTTTTCCCAGTCCAAGTACACTGAACTTTTGAATTAACAGGTTAGAAAACAGAATTATCATGTGGTGTTCGCTCCCTCCATGGGGCTTGGTAGATATCACAAACATTCTAATCCCAGGCACTCTTGGCATTTTGGGGAGTAAGACATCTCCCAATGAGTTCCCAACGCCATCTAATTATGTCCCAAAGGTTACCACCAAAGATGGAAAGTCGGGACTCTGTTTAGGATACTTGGTGCCACCTGCACCAAATGTGGCCTATGGTCCAGCCTCCCTCTGTGCACTAGCCTTTCTGTAGTCATCAACCTCTCCCCCCATCTTTGGCCAGCATGGTGTGAACTTTAAGATGGTTCACAAATCGTGTGTACAGAAGACTTCCAGGATGCGTCTTTGGCAATGGGATTGCCTTTTCGGCATCTGTCCATTCATTCATTCATTCATTTGTTCATCCATTCCATATATCTGGTGAGATTCTGAGGACTCAGTGGCAGGGGGAGTTCAGATGTATTCCACTGAGTTTAGCGTCTCCTTTTCCCCTGAGGCCTGTTTTCTCCTTATTTTTTGATTACCACTGACTTGTTTCCCCCTTGAGCTCTTTGGCTTAGCTCTAGCATCTCGAAGCCAAGTCCTATTCACTTTGAATCCTCTAACATAGCAAGACCACACTCAGAGCAGCACTCTGGAAGAATAATAATCAACTTTGTGCTGATCTTGAATCAGTGTCCCAGGGACTCTGCTGGCTGCCACATGCATGCCCTTGTCCTGTGACTGTTTCCATCTTTCCTCAAAGTCTCACTTGGGTGCCCAAAGGGAACATTGCTGTTTCCCCATCAAAGACAGTCAGCCTCGTGAGCTTGGAGAGGACTTTTCTCCATCGCTCTAATCAGCGCTCATTCTTGAGGCAGCTGTCCAACTGGCTACTGAAGGAGCTCTGGAGGCAGCATGCCTAATGTATTGCTTTTGATTGGAAAGTGAGAAAAGAGTTCTCAGCGACCCTACTCCCCTTAATTACGCGAAGTAAACACCTCCTCAAGTATAGCCACAGAAGCCTGATTGGGTCTTTGCTTCCTGACCGCCTCTCTGGCCTGCTGACTGGCAGAGGGCAAGGGGAAAAACCAACACCTGCTGGATTGCATAAGCAAAGGGACTGCATGCACATCTGCCAGAGGCAGTAGGATTCGGCAGCATCCGTCCTTAACTTGCATGCCTGTTCCCAGATCCCTCATATATAGCTACAAACTGTGCTCACATCCTAAACCTCGTAATGAATTTGTTTATGAAGGAAGCATAGTGAAAGGGACTTCAACCCTGAAAAGTCATTGATGTCACTAAGCGGGATTCAAGAAATGGAAACCAGAGCCCAGATCTCTCCACTAGCCTGGCTCTTGTCTTGCCTGATCTCTTCCCTAGACTTGTGACAGGGATAGCCATCTCTACTATCGCTACTACAGCCCTGAAAATGGGGCAGGAACAGACTGGATAGTCCTATAACAAGACCCAAAGAAGACTGTGGTGAAGGCAGTGTACTTTATGACAACAGCCTCAGCCAATTTATAGATCCAACAGGAGTGGCACACAGGGGATGAACACCCAAGCACTTTCTCCTTTTCTGTCTGACCTCCTGTTCATGCACACGGACCACAAGCAAGAGGAAGCTAAAGTGTAGAATTGCTGATATTCCAGAAAGATTGGTCCCTATGACCAAAAGTAAAGGACATTCCTACTTATCCAGGTCAAAAGGCTGTGTGCCCAATATAATCCGATGCATAAAGTCCAATGACTGCTGAATGATGTCAGTGTGTCAATCAATTACACTTTCCCCTGAGTCCTCTGGTCACCGGGATTCACCAAGTTTCTCCTGTTAAACATTCCACAACCTTCTTCCCCTCTTTCTGGAAGGCTTTCTCTACCTTGAAGGTAAAGCAGTTTTTCATCTCTGAGAGGGGACTAGTCCCTTATGACCTTGGTTTTGTTGGGGTGTCACCATTGTGTTAGCCAAGACTCTGGGAAATAGACAATTAAAAGTTTCCCCAGGAAACTCTTAGTCTTATATTCTGAGTCATACCCAATGTTGAATAGCAGCAGCCTGATTTGTCAAGGTAATTGAGATGGTCATCCACTAGACCAGTCAAAAGACCCCTTCTTTGCTTGTTGGTCTAGTGGCATGAAGAACCCTCAATGTCCAGGAGATGTTTTAGTGCAATTGTACTTTGGATCTTGAATATCCCCCAAAGGCCCATGTATTAAAAGCTTATTCCTCAGAGGGAAATTATAAGGAAATAGTGAAATCTCCCCCAAGATAGGGCCTTCTGGGAAGACCTGAAATCATGAAGGTATGCCCTTGAGTGGGACTGGAGAACTCTGTTTTCTTTTCATCCTTTTTGGTCCCTGGTCAGAATATGAGCAGTTTTACTGCACCATGCACTCCTGTTGCAAAGTGTTGCTTAGTTATAGGTTCAAAGCAAACAGGCCCTCATTCCCCAGTCTTAAACTAGGAGCCTCCAAAAACTGAGACACAATAAATGCTTTTGCTTTGTAAGCCGATGGTCTCTGTTGTTTTGTAAGTGATGAAAAGCTATCCGTTCCTAAGGTCCACATTAGTATTCCCTGGTGGGGTGACCATTGGGCACCAGGACCTCTCAGTTTAGGATATTTAGAGCATCTTTCTAAACAGCTACTGTGCTGTTTATGGAAACTGCATATTTGTCAGTACAAACTTATGGGGGAAAACATCATTAATCTATTCCACAGCAGGAAAAAGAGAAGCTCAGAGGAGAAGACAGATTTCCCCCTGACACCAGTATTGAGGAGCACCAGTGACCAAGCTCTTTCTCTTGAGCCAGGCTGCTCCTCACAGGGACACACTAGCTGTGATGACCCCTTGAGTGCTTCATGGAGGTGCCCAGACAGTCCTTTGGACTCTTGGGGGACATGATGCATTTCCCTGCATGCCCCAAACATCAACATCAAAAAGCTGGTAGAAGCAAGATGTCCTCATCCTATTCTGCAGACACTCTGGTCTAGTATGTTTCTTCCTTTGGGCTCTCCAAGGTCATATTACCTGGGAGAGCCTCTTGTTCCAACTACAACTCCCACTAACAAATTCCAGGCCTATGCAGGGAGGCCAATTGGTAACCAGAGATGGAGGCACCTAATAAGGGCACCTCTGTAAAATCCCAAAGCTCACTCTTGTGCCCTTTCAAATTAAAAGAGTTCCTTATACTAATATATTAATTAAAATGAAAATTCAATAGCCAGCCTCTATTATTTATTGGCTGTTTTTGGAGAATAAAATATTGATATCCAAAAAGGAATCATTTCCAATGAAACCTCCCTTTCTGGAGCTTACTTGATTCCTGTCACTTAATAAAGAAATAAGTTCACCTGCCGCATCAGTTCAAAGACGTCAGCTATAAATGTTGATTTTGAACAAATAAGAAGATTATAAGTACTGTCATAAAATACCCTTCCAGGATGTAAATTATTCAAAGCCCTTCATAGACAGACACGGTCTCTCATGCCTCAATGATCCTGTCGTACGCACAACACATTTCATTTATTAAAAGCTGGAGAAGCCCTCTGTTGATAAAGCCCCCTATATAAATGATAACTTTCATCTCCTTCTTCCAAATCCTTTCCACAGCGAGCTGTGGAATTTGAAATGTTTATGCTGGAGGTGACATGTCAGAAATCACAGCCTCTGTGAGCCACACATACATCTTCATTGGGAGGCTCAATGCCACGTGGCAGTCAATCGCCCTGAGTTTGAACAGGCCAGTGAGTCTTGGCAGTACAGCTTCGTTCTGAGGGCTCATCGTAAATGTCCCAGTTTCAAAACGGGCTGCAAAAGCTGAAAGTCCAATGGGGCTAGGCCACCCATTCTCAGGCGTGACTAAACATGACTCAGCATGACTCGGCACAATCTGCACAAGTCATTCAGCCTCTCCAAACTGATGGTGTCAGGATGGTTCTCGCTGCTTGGAGGTGGGAACAAGGCAGGCACCCAGCAGGTAGACTGGCCCACAGTGGGTAATTACTTCTAACTGGATCATCGACCATGGTATAGATTTATAGGCTCCTTTTCATAGCCTCCCAGAATGTCACAAAGTACCCAGGGACTTCTGCCTGCCTTGTCCTGGACACACCTCTGGAGTTTGTTCACATAAAAACCAGGAAACCCTGGACTTTCAAAGGCCCTCTACTCCTTGAAGACTCTTGTGATTTCCTCACTTGAATTCTTTTCCTTTTCGTCTTTCCTCAAATATTTCTGGAGTGTTCCTCAAGCCAGTGTGTCAAGTGTTGCTCTGGCCTTTCTGCAGATACGAACTTACAAACTCTTCATTGTGCCCACCAGGAAGTCCTAGTGCTCTGTTCCGTTTGACAGAAGATGAACTTGAGCTCCAGGAAGCTAAAGGCCGCCGGTTGAGAGCCACACACAGCTAAGCAGTAGGGCTAATATCTGCACACCAAAGGGACTTTTCTATTTTTAATTTTTTTCTCATTTCAAAGCCCACACTCTTTCTTTTCCGTGCCACTGATGACCCTGCTGCTCTGAACCCACGGCTCAGTGCTTCCTATCTGGGTATCACATATCCTGCTGGACACACCTGGGATTCTTCTGAGAACAGGACATGGGACTCATGGCAGCTGATGCAGCTGCCCCTGAACCAGCATCCATCATTCATAATATCCCAACTCACACCCACTTTCCATGCATGATTCTGTTTCTCCTTTTCTTCATTTTTGCGGTGATATCACAATGATACCTACATTTGTACTAGCTGCATTGTCATCCTGAAGGTTTCTGACAATATCATCCTGGTTCCAAGTCCATACTCACCCCACATTTCACTGAGCATTATGCAGCCATACAACTGAATATTCAGCATATACTGATAGGTCAGTAAATCTGGAGTTGCTGGTCAATACTTTTGTCTCCCAAATAGCATGTTAATTGCTGTTACGAGCAGCTAAAAGCAATATCAGAAGGTGCACAGGCTTTGGGGAAACAGATGGCATTTAAGACCTGTCTATAATATAATGGATGCTCCTGGTTATATCACGGAGTCACTCAATGTTCCCTGAGTCTCTACCTTTATATCTGTAAGATGGGGGCTGGAAAGAAAAACCAGATATCAAAGCTTTCAGGTCACTACAGTTACAAAGAGAAACTGCCACCAAAAAACATTGCCGATGGTCCTTTCCTCCCTTTCTTTGTTTCCATTTTTCCTCTTCATCTCTACTTCCTTAGCATTAACACATCTGTCCATCAGCATCCTTTGTTATAAATGTCACCAGTGTGGCACTGTGCTCTCCTTCCCGCTGCTCTTGTGTCTGAGATGTCTTTTACTGATGCACTGATCGGTTTGACTTTTGTCTACCATGAATGGGAAAGGGTAATAAATGTTCCAGAGACAAGAACCACAGTTTGCCTTATCTTGAGTGACAGCTGCTTAGATATGTTCCACAAATGCCCTAGGAAGGAATTATTCCCATCAGTCATAAAAAGGATCTACAGGAAGGGAAAGGGGGGACCCAAACTGAGCCCTCTGACTCCCCACTTGCCTCTTGATGAAGAAGACTCTGCTATTCTTGCATAATACTAAGAAGAAAACTGTCTGCTCACTATGATGCCCAAAGCAAGCTAAATAATTGTTCAATAGCAATTTTATATGCTCCCAGATTTATAACACACACACACACACACACACACACACCAAGTGTACATGAAGTTTGGAAATCCCTTTGCAAATTCTTCAGAAGGAGCACGTTCTTACAATTACCTAACATCCAGAACACAGATTCCATCTGATGATTTCGCTCTCGCGGTTATTTCTTCTTTGTCAAGAGCTGACAATCAGGCATGCAAAACCAGTGCTGTGTATGAATTTTGCAAAAGTATCACTTTGGGAAAACAGAAACCAAAACAAATTGAGAAATCATATAAATAATCACTTTGAGCTTCGACTCTTACATGAAAAGGGAAGGCACACAAGCAGTATGCTAATGAACATGGCTATTTAATTACAGGGGCCCAGACCAATAAACTGAAATTACTAGAGATTGCCAGCAAGCAACCCATCTCGCCATGTGATCTCAGAAGTGTGGGTTCCATCCAGGAAAAAAGAAAGGTTTTGGCTTTCTCTGTGAGTGTTCAGCTGGAATGGCAAGGGGAAAGTGAGGCCCTCACAAAGGAAAATGAGGTCTGCCAAGTCCTTGCCTCTCTGCTTAGCTGTGTTGAACCCTCATCAGCGTGGACAGGTACAGGCTTTCACTAGACCGTCTTCTCTTATTAGAAAATCCTGCCTCACCAGCCACAAGAGTTCAAGGACGTGTGCTAAGGGCAAAATTAAGCCCAACACAACCACTAAATGGGACTCGTTAAGCCCCCACTACGTGGTGACACTCTCCACTGCCACACACAGGCTTGCTTTCCGTTTTCCCATCCTAAAGGGATACATTTACAAAATTCATATGCATCACCTGCTTTATGTGTCTGATGGTCAGATCTTGACAAGGTGGAATTGCATTGAGGGCAAAATGCATCAGACTCAGCAAGGTAGATGGCATAATACAGATAAAAGCAACCGTCCCTCTATACACTGTATAGCTGTGAAAACCAGGATGCCCACAGTTGGATAATCTGCATTTCCCAAAGGCATGTTACTAAGAAACAGAAGGCTCTGGATTCAAAGCTCCGCATAAATGATACCAAAGCCTGGGAGAGCATTATAGAAGCATTCCACCCTTCTTACAACTGAAGCATTTATCCGATCATTGGGCTGTTCACAAAAGCTATTCATGAGCCTACTATGTGCCAATTTGGGGCTGTGTTCCGGAAAACCAATAATCAGAAAATAAACTGGCTCCCATTTCCAGGGGGCAAAGAATATCATAAACAAAATCATCACACATACGAATGTTTCCGTCATTGTCGATTAGGGTTACTTTATTAGTAATCGGTCACAGCGACCAATTATAAGAGAGACCAACTTAATGGTCAGATCAGTCACAGCTTCAGAAGCTTCAGCCATGTCTGCTTGGCAGTGGGAGTGTGGGGCAGAGGAGGTTGCCACCTCATCTCAGACAGGAAGCAGGAAAAGGCTGGGTATGAGATATCCTCAAGGATATACCTGCCCCCCTCCCCCAGTGGCCTCCTTCCTCCAGCTAAGTCTCCCTTGCCAAGTACCTGGGTGGAATGGCAACAGAAAAGAGGAAAGTGAGGATCTACTAAAGCAAACCTAGGTCTTCCTAGCCCCTGCTTTCTGCCTAGACGCGCTGCGCCTTCACTGGCTGGTCACCATCTCCCAACAGCACCAACAGGAGGCTTGGACTTTAACATCAGCCACTTCACATTCAAACCATAACTGAATAGGAGGAAGACATGGGGTGATGGGGACTTTTAAAGGGGAGACTCCAGGAGCCAGGATCTCTTCCTCACCACAGTCTTGCTGATCTCTCAGCCTATGTTCGTATGATGCATATCCTGATTGCAATTTTACGTTAACTTCATGATTTTTGTTTTGTTCTGTTTTGTTTTTGGTCATATGTGGCTCCCCAGGTCACCAGTCGGTCCTCAGAGAAAAGGGGAGAGTAAAGTTACAGCTGCTTTTCACAGTCAAGCTGTCCCCAGCATCCAACAAGGAGCAGAACAAGTACTCAATACAGGCTGTCTAGATTGTTCCCGTAGCCTGGCAGTGTCTCTGAATGTGTATGTGAACATACTTAGTCATTAAATAGATCCCCACCCCTTACATAATGCAGGAAAAGTGGGTGGGAAGATACCATGCAAAGAACTCGAGTGGACTCAGCAAAAGCCACACCTACTATGAGGACCTCACCTTTTGTTATGTGTGGGTGGGATGAGGGGTTGCCCATGTGCATATGAACGAAAAAACAACCTCAGGTATCCTTCTTCAGGAACCATCCACCTCGTTTCTTTAAGACAGGGTCTATCCCTGGGACCAGGCTCTCCCTGCTTCTACTAAGGTAGCGGATAGTGAACCCCAGGGAGCTTCCTCTCTCCACCTCCCCAGCCAAGGGTTATTGTGCCTGGTTTTCGTACTCGAGTTTTGAGGATCGGACTCAGGTCTTGTGCTTACAAGGCAAGCACTGTGTGGACAGAGTCTGCTGTCTGCTCAGCAGCCCCTCAATGCTGTCTTCTCATACAGGCATTGGGCATGCCTCACGTCCCTTAGGATTCAAAAGCAATGGTGCTCTGTTTTCTTCTTCCTTCCTTAGCCTGCTCCCTCTCTATCTCAGGGTCTGCAGAGCTTGTTTGGCAACTAACTTTCTAAGATTAAAACACTTTAAAAATTGTTTTAATATTTTTTTAATGTTCTGGGGATAAATCCTCTGTGGCCTAGGTTTCGTTTAAGGCATCTTATAGGTGGCTGTGAGGTAAAAAAAAAAATCATTAATTTCTCTCTTTTATATTTTGTGATTCCATATGGGGGTTTAAGATATTTTGTGACCAGAAAAGGGAGCAAATTCGTAAGCCATTAGGATTTGTACTCCTTTAGGGTCATACTCAGTATTTTCCAAAGTATTTGCTGATTGATTAGGTGCTCGTATAAATTTCCTAAAGATTATGAACTCCAGAAGACAGATCAACAAAGGACTCAAGGTACTTACATAACTGACCACAATCTCACATCTAGTACAAGACCGAGTCTGCACTGAGTTCTGTGACATTGAACTGATGGCAGTCAGGAAAGGGGGTTGAGCCAATTTTATCTATTCATTAAGAAAACAGATGAGTTCAGTGAACATTTAGGCTCCCGATGCCTGGAGAGAAAATAGCACACCACTTCAACGCTTATTTCCTCTAGGTGGTAAGATTGTGAGTAAATTTATCGTCTTCTTTATGCTTCTCTGTAATATCCGCAATGGGTATGGATTAATTTTATAATTAGAAAACATTAAAAAATAAGCAAGTACGATTATAAAGTAAGTCAAGGGAATAATGGGAAAACAGAAAGATCTCCTACTCCTCCTGGGTGTCGGGCACTGAGGGGGCCTGTGACTGATCTCTTGGTTCTGGCTCTGAGCCTGCTGTGACAATTATCATTTTATAATCTTCAAGTACAACCTCACTGAGCCTCAACTCAGTGCAAAATGGAGACAATAAACTTACCTGTATTGGTGAAATATCTTGGTGATAAATGGTAAGGAGATGTTTAAAAAAGAAGAAATTCATGGAGTCTCATAAAAGAAGAGCAACGTGCTCCCAATGTGGATATGGCTGCACCCATCTATAGAGCTGCCTTCCTCCTCTAAGTTTTATGACTCTCTCCCTATGTGCCTGGGAAAATGGGGCCCAGCATATTTGTCCTGATCCTTCACCAGATTAGCAAATCCAGAAGGAATGTGATTTATCTCAAGGATTATTCTCCCTGACTATTCTTAAGATCCCATGCCCCACTAAGAGCCCATCATTGTCCCAACAGGAAACGGAATGGTCCCAGTCAATCCCATGTACCCAGCCCTAAGCCTCACAAGCTTTGTTTCCTCGATACCCAGTTCCCGGGTGGCATGTGCCCTGCAAGATAAGGTCCTGACTAATCCAGACAAGGTAAATGCTTCCATGGCCAGAGGGTACAATTTGTGTGCTGCTTGAGAGTTTAATTAGCTTGTGAAATGCATTAAATGATAAATTTTAGTAAGCAACCTGTGAGTATTTATGACAGAGAAAAGACTTTCCAAAAAACCAAACTGACTACACAAACAATGGAATCTTCTGTCAGGAAAAGAAAAAGATTATAAGCGAAGGGTTCCAGAAACAAACCTGTAATCCCAGAACTCTGGAGGCAAAGGCAGGAAGATCATCACTCTAGGAGATCTTGGGTAGCACTGCAAGACCTTGATTATTCTCCTGGAAAAGAAAAAGAAAAGAAAAAAGAAATTAGATTAAGAATAAAGTTATCATAGCCAAGGTTTAAAGAAAGTACTTCTTCAAATAGAAAAAAAGGCTTTCATGTCCACCATGTTCTTTTCTGTAAGCTTTTTGTTTGTTATAAAAATTGGACATAAGAATTACAGGTCCTCCTCCCTCAATAAAGTGACAAATAAATGAGATGTTGAACAAGAAGACACACACACACACACAGCCTTGAGTTATTGGAAGGTGATAAATTTTCAGCTTCTCTTTAATAAGATGTATCTCATCACCATCTCTTGTAAGGGAGTTGATAGATTTTACTTTTTAACCTACAGAGTTTAAAAATCAGGTCCCAACAAGAGTTGGACGCTCATAGCCACATAGCCCCAAATATATGAATTAATCAATCAATCAAATTGGCCAGTAGATCAGGATGTTTGTATTGAGACCAGCTTTTATTGGATATCAGAAGCAGAGATAAGAATTAAAATAGGCACATTTGTTACCTAAGGATAGCCATGTGTCAGGAGAGAGGATATTTTAACTTCAAAGGCAACAGCAGGCTTATTTCCATTAGAATTATACTGCCTTACTGTCTCAGGAGAATTGTGCAATCAATGCATTTGATTTTGGACCAGAACCAATCACTGACTTAGGCCTATGCACTGCTTAGATATCCAGTTTCTATCCATCAGCTAGGTTTTTGAGGCCTTTCTGGACAGCTAAGAGACATCGCAGGAGGCAGAAATGAGAACAATTACTCAGACCATGGCTAAAATTCCACATTCATGTGACACTTTTCAGGTTTTCATTAGTTATTTTGCCCTAATACCTTCACCATCAAAACAGAAAAGTGATCATCAGTTTTATCCAGCTACAAACACTTGGAGCTACAATAGTGACCTGTCTAAAAAATACACCTCATGGTGCAATGAAGGCACAGATCTTATAAGAGGAGCCAACCACCTTTTGATTGCATTTAAGGCCCATTCCATGAGAAGACACTCATACATGATCTCGTTAACGGGGCCAAGAGCCTGAAACTAGATAGGTCATGACATATAGGCCATATAGCCTATTACAATTCTTCTGCAAAGTAAGCATAGCAATGAAACAACCACTAAATTCATATTTCTATAACCATGTATTACTGAATCACTGAATCCTTACCAGAGAAGTTTCTTCTTGCAATAGACGGTAGTTAGCACAGAGACCCACAATTGAAAACATGAAGAAAGCGAAAGACTCAGAGGTAAATGGGTTGTCTTCATTAAAGCCCTCCCATTTAAGGCTCTGATATCCTTGTGGGAGAGTGTGCAGAAAAAAATTAAGAGCCTGCAGAGGTTGGTAACTCTAAAGAAATAGCATTTTTCAGATACACTGGGGCTGAAGCCCAGAGGAACTCACTGAGACCGAGATTGCATACACAAGACTTGAACAAACTCAAACCGGACAAAATCACAGCACAGAGAAGTGGGCACAAAGTCACACCCCTCATCAAGAAGTTCTTCACAATTGATAGCTTCTGGGAGAGGAAATATCAATGTTCTTCAAAAGAGTGAGTGAGTGGACCAGTCATAGTTCAGAGCAGGCCATAGAATCAGGAACAGTTGGCCAACACAAAATGGACACCATGTTTTGTTTTGCTGTTTTTGGTTTTGATTTTGAGGGGGAAAAAAAAAGAATGTGCTGTTATGTGTATGGGGAGGGGGCGACATCTAGGAATTGTTGAGGGAGGGGGAAGAATATGACCAAAGTATTTGTATGTTTTTCGAGACAGGGTTTCTGTGTAGCGTTGGTGCCTATGCTGGAACTTGCTCTATAAACCAGGCTGGCCTCGAACTCACAGAGATCCACATGGCTCTGCCCCCCGAGTGCTGGGATTAAAGGCATTTGCCACCACTACCTGGCATGAAAAATAATTTTAACTATAACTAACAATATGTACTTTGTAGCCTGAGGATCAAATGAGAACATCAAAGTGGAGTGTCTAACACAAAGTGTGGGTCAGAGTTAACGGTGATCCGTGAAGGATGCAATCGTCTTTGGGGATGGTAGTGCAATTTCAACTAGCAGGATATTCCTACATTGCCTTTTTATAAGGTTTTATTTAATCTGTTTGGCTTGTAAATTTTTCTTATTTTTAATTAGCATGCAAATTCATGGATTTTATTATCATATTTTCATACATGCTTTGCTTTTGTTGCTCTCTTTTTGCTACTCTACCTCCCTCAACTTGTACCTTTCCTTTTTTTAGCAGCCACTCCCCTCTTTCACGGCAGATGCCGTCCAGTGCCCTCATTCCCCTCCCCTTCCTTAAGACTCCATTTTCTCCTTTCATCATTGCCTTTCTAGTTTATAACCTACACCTACACCCACATCTATATTCCTACATAAAAATTAAAGTCGAAGATTCACATATGAACATGAGGTATTTGTCTTTCTGGGTCTAGGTCACTTCAATTAATATAATAATTTCCATATCTATCCATTTTACCTTCTAATTTGTGATTTCATTTTTCTTTATGGCTTCATAATATTACTTTGTGTGTATGGACTACATTTTCTTTGTCCATTCATCTATTGCTACACATCGAGGCTGACTCCATTTTCTTCCTGTTCAGAATAGCACATCAATAAATATGGATCTAAACATATATTATTTAATTTTTAATTAGTATTCTTTTGGTGTGCACAAAAATGTGTATATGTATGTTTTGCTCCTCTTGTTTTTTATGCTTATTGCCTACCATACTACAGATGGATTTTATTGCCCTACAATAATCCTATTAAATTCTATAGACTTCGACTTCCATGACACAAATACCCCTCTGGCTTCAGCCCAAACAAAAACTAATTGTCCCCTTGTTTGTCTGCACGTGAGTTTGTTTTTCCAGATAAAACATTTCAGGCCCTGTTTTCTTGTCCCTTGGCATTTTTTTTAACAAGCAGCAATATCTGAGCTAGCCACAAAAACAGGGTTTCTTAAAGCGAAGAAGTAAGAGTGTGTGAAGCAAGCAGCTCTGGAAGTGCAGTTCTCAATTTCAATGAAGAAATGGCTGAAGGAGTGTGATAAACAGGAGAACATACAAAGTTGGAGGCCAGAAAATACAGCATCTTAATTAATACTGCTTCCACCTCGCACAAGTTATGTGACTTTGGGGTTGTTTCTACACCAGAACAAAATCAGCCTTTGTTACTTCTCTCCCAAGAATGAATTCATTGTGATTTACGGGCATTCTTTTCTCAGACGTCCCACGAAATGACATTAACAAGCCTGTGAGAGCCATCACCTCTTGTGAGGTGAGAAAATCAAGGGAATGAGTTTGAGGGGAGAAAAATGAGAACAGCTCACCCTGCAGTGACCAGGATGAAGAGAGATGGGTTGGCTGGATTTTACCCTCATGTTCTTTCTACCCAGTCTATCCTATGGGACTAGGCTGCCCACATCCAGCCTGGGTCTTCATCCCTTGGCTAACCTTCTCTGGAATGACTTCATAGGCACACACCCAAAGACACTACTTGATCTAATCAATTCGCAAGATTTACCCTTCACACCACATCATAAAATCGTACGGCTCACTTGTCCTTCCCAAGGCTGCCTGATCAAGCACACCTCTGGCTTGTTAACAATAACAATAACCACCATTTAAAAATGCCTAGTATAGGAAAGAGATTGTGCTAAGCCTGTGTATGACTTGTTTCTATCTCACTAAAGCCCCCTGCAGCAAATTCTATTATGAACCCTGTCGATGGCTGAGGAATCCTGGGTTGTGAAAGGTTGTATAGCTTCTTAATTAGGATTTCAGGGACTCAAAACATATGATGTCTTAGTCACACACAGAGACACATACACATACACATACACATGTGCATGCATACACATAAAATAATGGCTGTCTCCTGATGAAAAGGCCAAGGACCTGGCGGTTCTTCCAGACATGAGGCTGGATGTCTCAGCAGTCTCAATATGGCACTAGAGTTCTGGGAAGGTCCGAGAGAGCTGCCAGTTTTCAATCCATGCTGGAATCAGGAAGAAGAAGGTTCTAACACAGTGAAGAAATGTCTCAAGATAGCTTGAATTTTCCAGTGAGCGTGAAAGCAAGCAAACAGAAATCACAGGCTCCCTTCTTCTGTTTCCTTTTATGTTGACTGTCCCCAGAAGGTGTGGACCAGATTTAGGGTGTCTTTTGACCTCAGAGAACCCAGATTTAGAGTGGGTCTCCTATCTCAAATAACCCAACCAAGAAAATTCCCTCACAGATTCACCCAGTTCCTTGGATTTTAATTCATTCCAAATGTAGTCAAGTTGATGCCCAAGACTAACCATCACACCCAGTTTGCATGGCTTGACTACTTTACACAACCTCAGCTCCTAATAACAGTCAGAGTTATCCCTTCTCTCCCTAGGCTTTCAGACATATCTTCCAATGTTTACAGAACTTTCTTCACCATCCGGTCCAAGTTGCTGTTTATATTTCAATGTAGGTCTTTGACAAGAAGAAATATGGGGTTGTGGGCCATATTGATACCTTGTATGTGAGTCTAATAATATAGTTCTTTCTCTGTTCACAGAAACATGAGAATAATGGTTCCAAATGTCTTCTGCAAGCCTATCTTATCTTGTATGGGGTATCCCTTCCTCTGGAACTCTTGGAGAACATAACTGAGACCCTCTTCATCGTGTTCCAAGTAATTCCTGACTCCAAGTTGACCCACCTCTAAGATCCCCTTTTCTTTAAGACTTATCCTTCAAGAAAGATTTTTTTTCCTATTTATGGAATTAAGATATTCCTTCTTTAAGGACTGTGGGTACCAAAAAAGACAGGCAATGTGCCTAAAAATTGAGGGATTCAAAGAGAGCTTCTTCTTAAAGATGTAGTGTGGAAGAGTGTAAGCAAAGCTTACTAATGGGATAAAAGAACAGTCTAGGCCTTGGTAACAGTAGAAATCCATCATCTTTAGGACCAACATATCTTAAGCCAGAAAGTTACCAGAAACTAGGAAGAGACAAAAGAGAAGAGCATGTTTTCTCCAAAGGAGCAATGGTTTTCAGTCAAAGGATACTCCAAACAAAATACATTCTAAGAAAGAGGAGGTTAGGATATATGTGTGTGTGTGTGTGTGTGTGTGTGTGTGTATCCTATATATACACATCATTGTAGTAGAAGTCTGCTTGTTTGTTTCCCAAAGCTGCCCAGACACAAAATAATCACACAGGAACTTAATTAAATTAAAAGTATTAATTAAAACACTGCTTGGTATATTCCTGGCTAACTCTCATATCTTAAATCAATCAATTTCTGTTAATCAGTGTATCACCATGTGGTTGTGGCTTACCAGGTAAAGTTCTGGCATCTGTCTCCCTCAACAGCTACATGGATTCTCCCTGAACCCCCACCATTCTCTCCTCCTCTATCTGCTTGTAATTCTTGTCTTGCCTTATTCTGTGTTGCAATGGGCCCAAAGCAGCTTCTTTATTAACCAATGGTATTCACAGCATACAGAGAAGAATCCCACATCACCTACTTTGGGCACCAGATGTAAGAGAATATGAATAAGATAGTCCCACACTAGCTCAGAATTGAGTATAATAAATGGTTATTTATTAAGGGGTAGACTCACAGATCATAGACCTTTGCATGAATGGAGAACAGGAACCAAATCTAGAAGCCAAGAGAGAGGGTGTACAAGCTTTATGGTTGCATTTATAGTGTAAGAGACCACACCCAAGTGGGCTGGTATCTTAAAGGCTGAAGGAGTTCCCACGGCATTTACTGACCTCACTCTGGTGATAAAGATAATTTCAGAAACATAAAATCAGCTAAGGCTACTCTGACACAGTACCTGTGTGGCAATGATCTTTCACTAAATGATGAGGTGTGCAAATTAAGAATGATACTTTAACTATGTATCCAAAGAATCTGAGTTTTTTCCCCTTACATTGCCAGCATTGGTTTTCGGTAATGAAGAAATGGGTGAATTAAATGCATTCTCTGACCCTTGTCTAAAATCTTCTTATAGTCCCCTATTGGATGGAGTGATTTTAAAGTAGCAACCAAAGAACCCAGTAATGGCACATGTGTAGTTGAGCATCTGTTACACAGAGCAGCTCAGAGAAGGATGGGGAACAGACCACCCCAGTGCACCTGCTGGCTCAAATCACATCCATTGGGCCCTGCTTTACAAAAGAAAACTATACAAGTGGGTGTATACCTTTCTATACATCAGGCACCTAACCTGGTAGGAAATGTCTGAGAATATCTACCTTCTTCCTCCCTGTGGGAACCACCCACCATCCATCTCTGTGTCGGGGATGTAGCTGGTACATAGCTACTTCAGGTACAGGCCACTACATACCCAGGAGAAACCCTGCACACCCTGAGCATCAACCAGTGGCTTGTTTCTCTAAGCCAAGTGCTTTGTCATTGCTGCCAGAGACATTGTCTATTTCTACTATGAAACCATTTCAGTTCAGGAAAGACAGACTAGGGACAAAGAGGTCTCGCAGGTGGATGCCTACTCAAAGCAATTATTCACACATCTCCCCCCAGAGACACTAGACAAACACATATAGATACCACATTTCAGAATGACAGCTTAAAGACAGAGCAAGAAACAGTTTAAAAGATCTAGAGCAGCCTAAGATCCTGGAGGATTTTTGTCACAGGGAAAGTACTTCTTGCCAGGGCCTCTGTGAGGGATATGGCCCTTGGGTTTCAAGCTCAGAGCTTTGAATGCTCCAAGGCAAGACCCTCTGAGGCCTGAAACTAGAGATTTGGTGAGCCCAGAGAATTCGATACTTTCTTGATTTCCAGTATTTAGAAATCACCTGCACATCTCCAACATGTCTCTATGGAAGCCATCTCCCAACCTTCCTCATCCACCATGAAGAACAGTATTGATAGAGCCTGCTTGAGGGATGTAACATGAGGGCCTGCTTGCTGGGGTTTCTGTCCTGCCCAGTTCCCACAGTCGATAGGTCCCAAAGAAAATCACACAGAGGTCTACATAATTTATAAACTGATTGGCCCACTAGCTCAGGCTTTTTATTAACTCTTATAACTTATATTAGTCCATTATTCTAGTATATGTTAGCCACA